>JANSTT010017791.1:0-15764 GCA_026745375.1 Platyura marginata | reverse complement strand
TTGAAAAAATAATGCAATGTTGTGGTCCATTTTTTTACATGAAGTGAGTATTCTATATTATATATATTCTTTGATTATACTCTTATCATAGTAGAACCAAACATACGAGTATTTTCCCGTCGCTATT
Source organism: Platyura marginata (assembly GCA_026745375.1). Classification (NCBI taxonomy): domain Eukaryota; kingdom Metazoa; phylum Arthropoda; class Insecta; order Diptera; family Keroplatidae; genus Platyura; species Platyura marginata. Next base: position 15,637 of record JANSTT010017791.1, on the reverse strand, counting down.
TTAAGAGAAAAAAAATTCTCAATAGAATACAAACAATTCTTACCAAAAGTAGACATTTTTCTGTGTGTACGATGTACGTACGTGTACACTTGTACACTGTGTACAGTAACTTTACGGTGAATATTATGTACTTACCATGAACAAACACAATACCCAAAACAACATACAGACATAATCTTAATGTGAAAAGTTCCTCAATGTTCTCATACAATTTATTTAATCAAAAATATATATTGTTATTGTACGATTTCAGTAAAATTGTTTGCGGACAATGTTCATGTACGTTGCGTACCCATCGAATACATATAAATTCAATACACACACACATATATCGCATATGAAATTGAAATATGCGCATAATGTAGTTGGAATAATGTATAAAATGTTATTTAGACGTACATAAAAACCAGTATTGAGTTTTATTTGCCCATCTAACGAACGAAAGCGCTTCCACACGAACACTGGAATTGTTTTTCGTTTAGTTCGTCAGTGTTCTTCGAGAAGTTTTACTGTTCGGTTGTATTTTGTACGTACACACACAATGCTTGTGAATAATGTACACTTTAGAACAAAAATCCATAACAAAGAGTTATGGGAGAGAAATCAACTACATCATTTAATTGAATTGTACGAACAACATGGAGAATTATGGGATCCACTGCATGTTGATTATAAAAATAAAATAAAGAAAAACGAAACGTACAAAGAAATCGCTGATGTGTTCAATTTTCCAGCAATAGAGATTGTTAGAAAACTCAATTCACTGTTGGCACAATATCGACGAGAGAGAGCAATATTTCGCGGAAAAACTGGTAAAGAGGCAACCGATAAGGTTCCATGGTGGGGATTTGTATTGTTTCACAAATTTTTAAACAGAAAACAAGAAAATGACTATCAATTAAAAGAAGAGGTAAACATTTTAATTTAATATAGTAGTTAAAGAATTGTCTCTGATTATGGTCATACATATAGGGTGTGCTAAAAAATGCAACACAATTGGAAGACATTATCAAAATGGAATATAATGAAGAGACTGACACAAATGGATCCAGTCACGATAATAATGAAAGTTCATCTGTTGCAGTATCGGTAGATGATAAAAATATTTATGAACTACCAACGGTAGAAGAGTATTGTCCATCAGAAAGTACAATAACGCCGCGAACGAAAAAAAAGCGTCGCATATCACATCAGGAACCACATCTACAGGAAATGGGTACAGTTGAACAAAATGTTTACACTCGGTCAACAGAAAGGGATGAAATAAAAACTTTCAGCGAAATTGTTGAACATCGATTGAGAAAAATTAAGAATCCAAAAAAACTTTGCTTCCTAATGCATCAAATTGAAAATTTGTTATTCGAAGCTGAAATGGATATTTATATAAATGAATAAATGGGAAAATTTTCTAAATTTTTGTTTTGTCTCCCAGCATAAAGTTAGAAATATTTTTGGCCATATTTCGATTAGCGTATCAAATATAGTAAATGTCTAACAATATGAGGCATTCTGAAATGTATATACGACCTTTTCATTCTTCCTGCTTTGATATCTCTTTTAAAATAATTACAGAGAGCCCAAAAATTATTACAGTCCATTAAAAAAATGTGTAAATTTACAATAAATGTGTATGGAGATACTGTAGAAATGCTCATTTTGGCCCATTGTTAAGAATCTGTTAACTTGGTCCCTCCATTCTCGCCGTCTTAACGAGTCCATCGTACTATGTCTTGTACATCAAACTTGCGGCCGAGGTCGGTACTACGTTTTTTTATCTTCTGAGTTTGTAACCGCACATCGATGGTTATTTGACAAAAGGCCCTATATTACAGCAGCTTTTTCGGATGGAATACGTACCTCTCCTACGCCATCTTTATAACTGGTAATATTTACTCACAGATACTTGAGACTCATTTCTTGTTCAATGGATTTATTATTTATGGACAGTTTGTATCTCATAGGTTCTTTTGATATAGCTTTTGTCATAGCTTTTGTTTTTGATGTGGATATTTCCATGTTTGTATTGTGATGGTTTTATATATAAAAAGTAATCTTTGCAAATCGTTCTCATTTTCTGCTATCAGTGTCATCCGCATAACAAATTATTTTCATATCCTTGTTTCCAATTCTATATCCGTTTTCAGAAGAGGCTACTTCCTTAATTATTTTGATGAAATAATATCAAAGCTAATATACTCGTAATTATACTTATTAGCTACTGTCATGTGTCCAGGTGTTATAAATCGATACACTCTAAAAAATATAACTGGATTTTTATTAATTTTTTTTAATTTGGTCGGCCCTTATATACTTAAATGTCATTTAACAATTAATATTCTCACAAAAAAAAATATGACTTCCAACAGAAAAAGCTTCCAGAAGCAATTCAGCTATTTGATATTTCGTTTAGTAGTCAACTAAAAAGTCATTAGTAAAGTAAAATCACGTGTTTGTGAAGCTATTAATCACAATGTACACATACCATACTTATAGTTTCTGTAAGGTATCCAAAAATAATGGTTTTTCAGAATCGTCATATGGTTCGTTTTCATTTTCTTTAGTTACATTGGAAAACTTTTATGAAGGAAATCAAACCACTTTTCAACTTTTTTCTTATTATGCTATGTATAGTTTCGGAAACAAAACAAAAAGTTATAACGACACATGAAAAATGAGGAAATATTTAATCGTTTTTTTTTCTCAGTATTGGTAATATGTAATCGGTTTTTTTTATTTATTTTTTATGTAGATGTATGCATTGTAATAAATAATTTCGTACGCTTAATAAAAGAAAATATCTCTATAATTATACAAATATTATGTAGGACACCTAATTAGGTCCGTTTTTCTTAGCCATTGTCCGTTTTGGCGACTCGTGGGACTGTTAAAAAAAAAAATTTTCGTCGAATTTCTGGAACCTACAGATTTTAAGGTGGAATCCAAACCACTCGCCATAAATGTTCAATAAACTAAATAAACATTAAATTCTCGTAACATCTCCTTATTTACGCTACTGCCTACTCTGCTTTGTTAAAAGGGGACATTAATAAATAATATGACAAGGGCTTATCATAGTTTGTTTTCCCAATGGAAACCGATGACACACTGACATGACAGGGCAATGTGCGACATATAATTTCACATTAAAAATTTATTACAAGAAAGAGACACCGAGGACACATCACATGGGTATTTAGCTTACAATATTTTAATAGTTTATGATATCGACGTAAGTAAATTAATATCGGGTTTGGATAAAATAGAAATGTTATGTACATAACATATCATATAAATTAAATTTGTATGTAATACACCAGTTATACATATGTTACTCTATAAATAAGAAATAAATTTAATAAATCATTGTATGAATAAAGTGGCGCCATAAATTGCTAATTGCTTCCCATAAGAAAGTGGATAAAATTTCTATTTAATTATAATCTCTCCGGTTAATGAATGTGAGAATAGAATAATACCTTTTGTTTGTTGCTACTTATTTTCCAATATCTCAACTCAAATGGTTTTAGGGATTTAGGGCTCATCAAATAAATTTACCGGTCCACCATTAAATCACACAATCAGACACACACAAACATATACGATAAATAGAAATTTGTATCCAACTGCCTGGAAAAGGAAAGCTTGATCGAAGAGGAAATATCGAAATGTTTACTACACATTTATTCTGATGTTTGTTTGTACTATGTGTAGTCTAATGGTAGGTGCTAAGTAAATTGCAAGCTCTTACTTGAGGTTTGTGTTTATTTATGTTTAATGTTTATGATGGTAAATTTGATTTTGTTTTACTTTGTTTTTGTTTGTATTGTTTTTCAATTGGATATTGATGGTGCGGTAAATATTATAATTTAATTGTATTACACATATCCTTTGCGTTTAAGATATGTAAATATTTGTTTTGCATTTTAATGGATGTGTACATATATCTATTTATAGTGCACATAAAATGGTATGGGTAACGTACCTCTGCATATAATATCGACAGGTTGACAGTAAACATAAATATGTACATTTAATATTATTATATGGAATTTAATGTAGCTTGGTTCAATAAATCTGCATACCGTTTGGTTTAATACTGATCCTTATTGCTTTTAATTTATAATAACTTCTTTCTTGAAGAGTGGGTGGCTATAGGAAGTGTAAAGACCAATAAATGGTTGTCGCAATCTCTCATTTTGTTTAGAATATACGCTTCCAAATTGTTGGCTAAGTTAAAGGTAAGTGATTATTGCCGAAGGCGAGGCGTGATTTGTAGGTGTAGTGGTGCTTCGGAATAATAAATATGAGTGGACGTTTTTTTTTGGTCTTCTTCCCCTTATCTTCTTTTTTCTTTTAGGACTTCTGTTATTTTGATACCTATGACGTATTTCACGTGTTTTTCTGTGATATGGTTGTCACTTCGGTTGTCTTCCTGGTAGACATCGACCAATTGGTTTATTGTTAGTAACAATTTTTGCCATTCTATCATTGCTCATTCTTCTAATATGATCTCTCCATTCGCGTCTTCTATTTTGCTCCTAACGAACAACATCATCTATAGCACAGATTTCTCTTATACCATTATTTTTAACACGATCTTCAAGTATTTTGCCAATAATCTGTCTTAGGCTACGCATTTCTGTGGATCTTAGTTTTGTTTTTGTAGTTTTAGTGAGGGTCTACCCTAAGACTATATGTTATACACTTTTCTTTCAAATCGCACTACCCAAGGTCTTCTACGCTCAAAGTTATCAAACAGCATTTAAGCATTAAATTTCTCTTCTATCCGCCTGACTTGAATTAGATTGGAAGAAAATCCTATTGAATGACTGGGATAAATTTTATTGTTGGAAAATTTAATTAGCATCACTATTGATTATATATAAATATTATCTATAGCAAAAAATCATTAGGCAATAAATTATCGTAAGACTTTATTTAAATTAACTTAATATGTATAAGAAACAGTAATTAGCAAAAACTTTGTATATGTATAATTGTATATACCCTCATAGATGAAATACATAATGTATGTCTACTTATATGCTGTCAAGGCTCAATTGTGTTGTTTCATTTATAGCAGTGATTTGCTATTCCACAATATTACATTGTTCCCATATGTTCAACAATAAAGCTTTCATGTAGACACAGTACATACACATATATTAGGAATTTATATTCCAAAATATGGATCTCTGGATTCACCATTAGAATGGAATATCCATGCGCCAACCCAACCGCAATCATATTGTTATACATAACAGGCAATTTGTATTTTCCTCAGAAATTTACCAGCACCACAAAATCATGTCTAGCAAAATTGTAAAATATATGCTGGAACATTGAATGTTTGCCATATCATTGATATGTTTTGGACAAATTGTTGTTTCGTATGATGTAGACCCATCCAGTATAACCACATAATTTTTCTACAATTTTTCCCTCTACATGTATCCCTTGCACTGGATTTGTGTCTGAACACATACAGAAGAAAAAAAAATGTTTTTTTTATTTGCGACCCTTCCCATATTTATGTATACAAAATCAAGTCAATTTACCAGAAATGATTATGTGCGGTAAGTGAATGGGAAAATCGAGATTGAGCTCCAGATGTCAAAAAATGGTCCCTCTCTATCTCTATGCTATTCTTATTATTTGAAAGGAACGATCATCGTACCAGATGACATTTATGGCCACTTAAAATAGCTCACATATAAAAACAGCATGGATCGGTTGTAAATTTGACATTTATCATTAAACAGCTTAATAATCTTTGAAGATTGTAATTTATGTTCAACAATAAAGATACTTATCAATCGACAATAACACGCCATAGATTTAAAATCTATGTATTGTAGATGATGATTGCATGCGTGTATGCCTTAAATTAAGCTAAGTATTTATATATTCAAACTTTTTTACAAAAAATATAACCAATTTCACTAAAATAAATAAAATAAATGAGTGAATATTTGTCAAAATTATTCAATAATGCCAATTTTATAGTAGGGAAAATGTAATCAAATTTTCAACCAATAAAAATATATCCGAAACGCGGTTTTAGAAGGCACAATCTAATAATATCGATTAATTACTATAACAGGAAATATGGGAAAATTTTCGATGAAAGGTGCTTGGCTTCACTAAAAGCTGTCCTGTTTGCGGCTATTATAATGTAATAAAGCTATTTGACTCGGTGGTATTATTATGTACATTGATAAAGGTAGTTATTGTTATATGTACACAAGTACTTACCTATATACATACTTAACGTACATTATATATGTATAATGTATATACCAAGATATAAAATGGAAATAAATAGGGTGCTTGTTGTGTTTTTTCGGGTGGTTTACAAGCTTCAGTGAATATAAAAGGAACTTATCATATTTTCCATTTAAATAATATCTTTTGAAGGCATTTCTTTTTTCCGGCAGAAACTTTCCAAAATATTGAAATAAGCTTGGCAATTATACATTACACATTTTTATTGTTGTTGCTTAAATTCAGTAAAATTTACGCGACTAAATTTCAGACGATAATAACTTACAATTGCAGATTTTTATAGCTTCAACTTCAAACTGATGGTTGGGAAAAACCAATTTGATTTTGTCTACAGTTTACTCATAAGGAAAAATAATTTAAATAATTAGCCGACAAATGGCGATAACGTCCTCGCAGCGAGGTCCCAGGATTGGTTCTCAACGAATTCTCAAAAATATTATTATTATTATATACAAAAATTAAATTCAAAGATTTTCAAATGTATAAATATAAATATTGCATTAATCAATTTAATTATTTTTGTACCTTAGTGTACTCTTTGAGTGGGTCTGGGTATATAAGGCTATATGTTTTTCTTTATCAATAATCATGCATCTTTCACTCTCTCCAACAAATAAAAATTTAATTGCAACCAACTAACAAAAAAAAAACCTTAAAAAGCTTCAATACTAAATGAGAGTGGATTGTATATCAATGGAAGACATTTTTTTTTAATAAAATTTTTTATTTCTAATATTTAATTTAAATGTAATGTCCTCTGTTTACGTTAATTATTTAATTAATTAAAATTAATTAATTAGATTCATTAAATATAATTCATATCGGCTACGAAAATATATTATGAAAAATAAGTGTTTTTTTGTGTAAGATTGGCCAATTATATACAAACTATTTGTATTTAAAAATGAAATTTTTTAAGTGGCAATTTGTGAAAAATATTTTTGTAAATATTAAATATTCAACACAATAAAATAATTGGAACATATGTACATGTATTTCTTACAGTCTACTACTGAAGCTAGAGATGGGTATTAGGTGAGCGAATATACATATTAATAAATATTGATTGTAAGATCAAATAAGGAGAAAAAAAAATTTTGTTCATATTTTCCCAATTTCCCTTTACGTATTTTTTATTCTTAAAATTTGTATATCTTCTAAACTACGAAACCCTTAGATTAGATTAGATTAGATTAGAATTGAGGTTGGTCCATTTAGTCCCTGAGCACCGCGATCTTTGTTGAACAACTTTTTTTCCCGAGTTAGGTTCTTTGAGGAGGAATATACGTGCAAAGCTGAAAGAAATATACATATATATCCAACGATGTATAGATATCGGGATCTACTTAATTTGTCATTTAGTTTTTGATATGAATTTTTCCATTTGAAATTTTTTTCTCGATATTTTTAATAATTTATTTGTTTTTAAATATTCCACAAAAAAAATGCATTGAAATGTTAAAATTTATTCGCCATCTAATCCATTACATTCAAAATGCTAATAGATTTATCACTAAGAAGCTTTTTATCTATAATTATTGAAGATTTGAACATCAATTTTGATATCTGAATTAGCTTGTAAATATAGAAAAAAAAAATATTAAAAGTTGTTTACAATTCTTGAAATGTTAATAGCCTGTGTAATAGTCAAAAACTTGTTTTACTTTAATTTTTTTTTTCTTGAGACCGCAGTTTAAAACAATTAAAGACCTTGTATACAAATGTTAGAAAATTAATTAAATGACCAAATGAGCCCATCAACTTTAATATGATGCATTCATTTCATATATAGAGGCAAATAAAAATAATATATAGACAGTAATTTTTTTGTTTTTGTTTTTTTTTTTTGCGGCATGTCTACACTGTTTAGTAAACAACATATTACTGTGATTACATCGTTATTTGCTGTATTACATCTTTATTATGCAAGTTTATATATATAATTAATAGTTGTTCATGAATCCGGATACTTCTTTTTTTTTCTACAGTGAATTAATGAATATCGTTGGTAGCTAGTGAGGTAGCATCACCATGGATGGACTCGTGGTCAAAATACACGGTTTGAGTATAACCAGAGTGGCAGCTTTGATATATTTTCAGTTGCCATGTTTGTTTGTTGTACAAACATTGTTTTGAATTTGATTGTAAAGGATCAAGAAATGATCTGTTTCTAATAAATCAATGATTTAATCGATCCTTAATTTCGAATCGGACGTATTGAGATTATTCTAGGTAACCTAACGAAATGTGTTATTTTTTTTGCAAAATTATTGACGTAAGTTATCTATTACCTATTTGTTTAACCCGGACGCAAACTGCAATTACAGTGATAGTGAGGGTTTCTATTGGGTCGTCACTGGAATTGCAGTTTATGGTAAATCAAAATTTTCATACATATACATAATGTTATAATCCAAATTTTCGATCACTGCAATTGCAGTTAAATTTTTTTTTCTAGTTTTTTAATATTTTTTAAATTGTATAGTCAGTTTAAACACAGTGATCAAATCCCCAATAATCTATAGGGTTCAATAGCTAAGAAACAATAACTGGCTTTCTGATTGTATTCATGAAATTCTTGTGTACGCGAAAGAGTTAATTACTTGCTATTATTTCATGCAAAGTTAGTGTAACTTAATTTTTCCTATAAATTGTAATGATTTTTTTTACTTTTTAAATATTTAAAACTATCGATTATTGGATTTTTATAGAGAGGAACATTAAATGGAAATTAATTAATGGAACATTAAATGGAAATACAACAAATGAATCGAAATTGTTTAGAATGAAGTACATATGGCACATAATTTTATTTTGGGTAGGGTAGGGTCATGTACAATGCAGAAAAGAAAGCTTTTAACTTTATTACTGCAAGCTTTTCAATTAAATTAGCCTTACATACATACAGTTTCTAAAGGAAATATCCATTCAGCAGACTTTATTCTTTTTTTTTCATTTTTTTTTTTTTTGCATCAAAAACATATTTTATCGATTTAACGTTAGTGCAGTAGGTACAGTATAAAAAATTGCTACTGTCCAACTATATACTGCAATATCCCACACCTCTCTGGCCACTATATTTCAATGCAACGTTCATCCTCTCTCCACCCTCCCGTATCCAGCCAGTGAGTGCGACAGTATATTACCTATCTCTAGAGTCATAATGTATTTATAAAATGAACTTAAAATGACAGTTCAAAAAGTTCTCGAGTCAAGTGCCATAAATTATAACCAACCCATATATAAACAAAGAGAACCCAGGCAACCATATAGTACGATGGATAGTGTAGAGGCGATTTGTATGTCAGGAGGGGTGTGGTGGTAATGGGAGGGGGGTGGGGGTAGAAGGAAAAGGAAAAATTTCTTTTGGGGAAATTTAATGATTTTCTCATTTACTATACCACAATAAATATATATATATATATATATATATACATACATAAGTACATTTCCTGATAATGGAGTGGCGTAAAAACGTTATATTGGGGTAGGATTATAATTGATAAAAATGACAACATTTAAGTGACTTATGTGGCTTTGAATATTTTAATAGGTCGTGACGAAGGCAATATATGGAAAAGCATATTTGAGGAGTCAGTCAATGACCCCTAACAAAGTGTGGGGGTGTTTGGAACATTATAGACAGAGATTAATGGTTATGTTCTGATTAATTTGGCAAATAAAAGTAAATTGTTGCAAATAAGTCATGACAACAATAAATAGATGTGACAAGGGAGGTAAATATAGAGAAATAAAGTTAAGTTTTGTTTATTTGTTTGTCTCTCTATTTCTATACATATACATATGTATGTAGGTATATAAATATATATAATATACAATATTTTCCGTCATTTGTATGTCTGTCATATTTTACAAGTACATAGATAGAATTAGAGTTCTTCGAACAGTTTGACGAACCGTAAAACTTGACAAATATTTGTGTTAACATTTATAATTTATTTCTATTTACTATTTACATGGAAATAGTGAGTTGAGTGCCATTAGACAAATAAACGATATGCAAATGTGTTTCTAAAAAAAATGTTTATGCACTTTTGTTACCCACATTACTACGTACGTATCTCTACCATCATGGTTCATGGACATGGACTTAATTTTTTTTTTTTTTTTTTTTTTACTTCGTGCTACAATACGAAAGAAAAGCTTCAAAGTGCAAATATGCAAATATACAACCAGACGGCATGAAATATTGATTTCTTACATTGTTGATTATATTTGTAGGAGAGAGAATGCATTTTCAATAATACATATATTTCAGTGTATCCAGGATATGCATTATGCCACAATATATAACCGTTTATGTCGACGGGTCTAAGGATATGCTCGTTTGTATATATGCATTCATCTATATAACTTATGTATTGTATTTAACTATATGTATTTATATTCTGATAGAGGTTGCAGACAATATTTTCATACATATAGTGCAAAAAGGAAGAAACAATACTCCGCAGTATATAGACGGAAATGTTTTCAAATAAATTGAATTTCAAATATAATTCTAAATGGATTTTATGTCTCTTATCTTTAACGAGATGACAACATACAGAATGTACTTATGTATGTACATTGTACATACTTAACTACAGTATACTTCATATTTGCAAATTTTATGTTATAATGTTGTCATTTTCCGCATATTTTCAGATATTTTCCAGTGATTACATACGTGAACATTCTGCCAAATGTGGAAATGTGCTTTTCGCGTAAAATTTTATGATAAAAAAAAAATCCGCCCCCACTTTATCTTTTTGAAGTTTGAAAAATCGATTGTTGTCATATTAAAATTTCTTTTTTTGTAGATAAGCTGGAAAATTTCAGTAAAGATCAAAATGATTTGGGTATTATGATTCAAATTTATCGACTATATAGTCAGCTGTTACATATTTGGAAGAATCAATAATTTTCGTTAAACTAATTCCTATATAATTAACTAGTAAATTATTAATAAATATTTTTTAACAGATGTTGTTGAATTGTTGAAAACTGTGTGAATATGAAAAAAGTATAAAATTAAGGTAAACGGAATTTTAATAATAAATCATTTCGTTTGGTTATGCTATTGTTTAAAGTGTTTTGTGATTTGTTCATCTTTAATTTTGTCATCACCAAAAAATTTCTTTTCAAAGTCAATTTTATTTAATTTAATCGTGTCGATCAATATTTTTCAAAATAAAAATAAAAACTTATTTTTTAACTTATTTCGATGATTTTGAGAACTTTCTGACCGATTTTTTGAGCGAAAAATGAACATGGCTAAATATGGAAGTATTTTCTAACTTTATTTGTAAAAAAAAAACCACCACGGCTGTAATTTTTCAACCTTTATTGTCTTGTAAAGTTTACGGAATTCGTATTTTAAGTATTTCTATATTGATATGTAAAGCCATGGTTCATTATAAGAACATTTTCCCTGATACGTACACACGTTGTAGGTACGTGTAACGTTTTTTTTTTGTTATGTTAAAGTTGTTAATATTTACTGTCGTAACCTTTGTAATCTGCTCCCAAGATTATGTGCATATCTTCTGTGGCTTATCAATTAAAAATAAATTAACCAAAAATGATTTAAATATCTAATACTACGGAAGTACGGATGGCCTAACCAAAAAATTCTCAAATTCTACCGTAATTAATTGCTAAGTATGTAGTATAATGAAAAGTACAGAACGGTCGTATACAATACACACATGTAATACATACATACTTAAGTTTCTAAACATAGAAGTACATAATTATAATAAAACTGAAAATCTCTATAATTCTAATGGAATTATCATATACAAGTATACTAAGTCAAAGACACGATTTGTACAAAATATTTCCTCTTTTGCTCGGCTATCTTATTTATATGAATGTATATATGAATATAAAGTATTTACCATTAAACATTTAAATTTAAAACGATAAAGCATATTTTCATGTACATACTCTCAAAATGTACTAAAATAAACAAAAAAAAAATTCTCTTCTAATCGCTGTATTATGTACATAAATATAAACCGATAAACGTAATCTTTTTGAAGGTATACAAAATTTATACAAATAAATCGAATAAACAAATTCCTTCTAATTGCTTATAAAATAAATGAATTGAATTTTGTTTTGAGGTAAGAGTATTTACAGTAAAGTCTTAATCAAGAGGTGTCTGTTGAAGAAAATACGTGCCGTAGGCGTATAATTTCGAACTCAGTGTCAGCTGTATGGTGAGGCGATCATAGTTCCACTGTTAATAGGATGCCCAGCAAAAGACTAGCTGAACGACCTTTGGGAAGATGATTAGATGCAGTTGATTCGAATAGCTATCCATGTTACTGGTTGGAGGGCGTTGGCGCAGAATAGATCTCATTAGAAAATGATGCTTGATACGGCCAAGACTGGCCATCGGTTGTAGTGCCACATAAGAAGAAGATATGTAATGATCCTAATATCCTTTATTAAATTTATCTCAACCCTACCAGTGAAAAAGAAATTACCGCTAAATAATAGGTTTGATCATCTAATTCATAGCAATTAATAATATAGCTTAAATCGAAAAATAGTTTAAACGATATTTTACTGTAAATATATATGTATGTACATACATAGATTATTGACACATGCGTATGATTCGGGCTAAGCATATTCATGAATGCAAGTTAATTGTCAATTTTATCATTATCAGATAAGAATAATTCATTGAAATGGTCGATCGGGATATTATATTATTTATTGTTTGCTTTTTCTATTGTTAATATTTTATGATTTAGCGTGCTTCCTTCATTGATTGTCTGTCTGAAATGTTAAATGCAATGATGGCGCATATTATATTGATGATGATTATGATTATGATTGGAACTTTAAAATAAAATGATTTTGTTCCGATTTCTATTAAGAAATTGTAGACAAATAGAGAACAAAACTTCTATTTATATTACTTTTATTGATGATTTGTATCTATTAAATAGAAATTGTACAATGATAACGGTTAACCATTGTTTAAATTGAAGATATTGCCTGGGAAAATGATTAATTGCATTTTCATTTTGTTTGTGGCTTTTAAAAGATAATTTAATTCTTTAATGTATAATGTGTGTATATATATTGAACTATGCTATACTGTACAGAACATAAGGAAGTTTTACAATTGCGCGTTTAAACAATGGGTTGGATAACTTTGGAAAAAACACGCGCATTTATTGAATAAAAACCGCAAGACATTTTATTGAGAAAACTTTACTTAAAATAAAATTCAAGATGACACCTTTTATTGAAATATAGGAATTTATGTACTTATGTAATGTACTTATGTATGTGTCCTATAATTTGGTAGCCGATCTATGTATGCCATTTGTATATCATGACGGAACCCTGAATTAGTAGCAATATGTTTACTTTCATAATTTCAAATGAAACTGTTTTTACCATAATTTACGTAATTAATTAGCTAACTGTATGGTTAATGTCATGAAAAATAACAAGGACTATATATAGCTATGGCGCCCAAAAAGTTTTACTTGAAAAAGTGTCATATAAAAAAGTATTCAACTACCCTGTGGAAATTAAGTCCGACATGAATGAACGTAGGATTTAATTGGCTAAATTGGTTTTTATAATAAATAATTAAAAGTTTTTTATGTTCTTTTTGGAGTCGAACTTTTCATTGTATTATCGTAATTTCATAATTTCTGTTGTAAAGTGTGTGGCTTTTAATTTTTATTCCGGGAAATAATTGATCATTCACCATCAGAAATGTGTTACGTCGGGGAGTTTAACCAAATGAATGAATATCGATTAACCCATTAACGTCGGCTGTCCCCGTTTGAGGACGGGTACTTGTTATAATTTTGAAATATCGAGCTAATTAGGATTCTTGTACAATATTCACTCAAATGACTTATCAAACAATTAAGTGCATTACAAAACAGTCTAATTTATAAAGTTTAAATTAAATGTTGATGTTGTTGTATTTTTTTATACCTTTTTGCATCCATGCTGTGAAAATTGGTTTTAGGCATTAATGGGTTAAGCGATTTAACTTCTTATAATTCTGCGGTTCAGCTTAAAGTTACAGTTTACCCAAAATTGACAAAGATCTCGCTGGTTGTGTTGTCTTCATTAGCTAATATTTGAATTATCTATAGTTCTAACGTATTTTGTATGAAGGACGGAAAATATTGTTTCATTAATTTCCGGCTTAAAAAAAACAAAGAAGGAAATCTTCAGTGACATTTTATCACCCCCTACATTAGCGCATTCTAGAAATTGTTCATCATTTTTAAATTTTAATTAATATAGATAAATTTCAGTGATGTAAACGTTGTAACGATACCCAGTTGATAAATAGTGATAAATTGATGTTAAATGTAGGGGTAAATTCAACCAACATTTTTTTTTTTACACATTTCATAACAAAAATTCCAAAAACCAGAAAGAAATTCCTATGGTAATTTATGTTTATTAAATCTGCACGAACGATACCATACCTTTTAGGCTTTTATATAGCCTAAGATTTCCCTTTATTTAGTAGAGGTGAAGATGTATTTTATTTGGTCATTTCTAATAATGTTTTAGGTTTTTCTAATTTTCTTAAAATGAAAGGATAATGTATTTTCTTTTTATATCGGTTTCGGTATAGGTAGAGATAAATAGATTTTCTAGGCATTTTTTTTTTGCTATTGCTATTGATACATACTAAATGTAATTTTAACATATTATATTGTTCCTATATGCGTGATTGCGGGGCCAAACTAAATCCAGAACGTATCTTCTTTAAGGAATTTAAAAATTTAAAAAGGTAAAAAAGCCTAAATGTACCATGAAAAACCCAAATTTGACCACAATACGAAACATTTAACAGAAAATATTATATTCAAACTCAAGGACCAACAGTAGTAGGTATATGTATAGTAAAAAAAAAACAAGAACACTTACAACAGCTCAATTCACAATAAAAGCTCCGCAACCCCTAAAGTGAATTTTATTTTATTTTTATAGTCGATTTAAGATACAAAACCATTTTACCACAACAACAACAAAAAAAAAGAAAAATGAAAAAAACATTGTAACCAAGCATAATAAGAAAATATATTAAAGTCTTTTGAACAAAATAAAATTTGATTCGGAATAAACAAACTCATAAGTAATCCAATGTTATTACAGTATACAAAATACTGTATTTTAATAAAAAAAAAAAATAATACAAAAAGGAGAACAAAGCCATATTAAAAGACAAAACGAAAGCACGATTATGAATATTATAATAATAATTGTATCGAAATTATTAATATGAAACCAAGAGAGAGAGAGATTCCATTTTCAAGATTAATATTTTATGATAAATTAGTTTATA
>JANSTT010017790.1:0-15768 GCA_026745375.1 Platyura marginata | reverse complement strand
CTTAATATTAAAAAAAATCGCTTTCGTTAAATTGGATATTCTTTATATCGGGGGTTCGTTATATTGGACTTCCTATGAATTTTGCCTTTCCTTTTGTATATTCGTGTTGTTTCAAATTTTCATATTGTCGATTAAGAAGTTATAAGAACCAATACCTCTAATTATTCAATTTTTACGAATTTTTTAAAATACTATTAAAAAAAAAATTAAAACTCATTGGCTATACACAATATTATCTTGAAGTGAACACATATTTGTCAGATCATCCTTATCTGTAGGTATTGCAGAAGATCATTACTTAAGATTTCATTAGGAAAAAAATCCATTTAATCGTGATTTTACTGTGCCTATTACTGTTTTTACGAAAAACTAAAAACTAAGCATAACTTTAAAATATGTATACCGAGAATAGATCGATCGATTTTATAGCATTTAAGATTTGCATAAGTGTTAACTAAAAACGATATACAACACATATCAATAAACTGATTTTGTTGGTTTTTTTTTTATTTGTTTTGCAAAACTCATATTTTTACATATTTAATTATTTGAAATATGATATTATAGAAATAAAAAAAAAAAAAACTCCTAAAGTCCTTATAGATAGATATTTTAAATAATAAATTTCGTAAGGTCATCCAACTATAACTAATTTTTTGACCATGTGTACAAAGTGTCATTTTAAACGCCAAATCGAAATTATCATTTTGAGACCATTAAAGTCAGAAGACAAAATATTATACCGCGTAAATTATTCAAATGAAGTAGAATTGAATCTCATCGAATGAAAATATCACTTTCGTACAAAATACCTGTAAATGGTTTTTTTTTTCGCTCAAGGATTCAATTAAAAATTATAATTCATCGACATTATCTCGATAAATGTCAAAGAACAAATTAGATTTAATATTGTTAGCATTATTATATACAATAAATTAACTATATTTATATACAATTATGTATAATACCGTTAGTTTATAATTTTACACATATACAATCTGATCGATGATTTGTAGACTCACTAGCATCAAGATGAAGAAAAAAAAAATCAATTGTGAAATTACCATTTAAATGTCAAAGTTATTTGTCGGTACATTTTTCATAAATTTTTAGTGAATTAATTTTATTTTAATTTTAATTTTACTTCCGCATAGTATTATTTTTTTTTTGAAAGTTTTTGTCAAAAATTAACACCCATGTACCATAACCACACCTATCGATTAACATCGTCAATTTGTATTAATTAATTAAATTACACTAATTATTTACAGTTTACGTAATTGTTTTAACATCATTTTGTATAGATCATCAAAAATGTCAAGTAATCCTAAGAATTAGTAGCTAAGTGTAGACAAATTTATTCAAAAACCAAGAAATAATTGGCTATGCAGATTACAATATACCCATATGAGTACACCACGACGATTTGCGTCCTTAATTGGTTCCACAGACCCAAATCTATTACATAGGATTTCTATAGAAATCCTATGTAGGCTTTCCATCAAAATCAGCAAAGTAAACGACGCAACATTGAAAACAACGCAAATCGAGGTCTTAGTGTACTTTTTCTACGAATTTGCCCTTATTTATTTTGTCTGTACAACAAATAAATATTGAGTAAATTGAATACATAAATGATTAAAAACCTTAGAAATAACATAATTTTGATTACAGCGCCATAACGGTAGGTCGTGGAACTTTTTGGTCCATGAATGAAATCTTTATTTTTTTTTAATTCTCTATAATTTCACTTCAGTAATTTAGCCAGAATCTTGATCATGGACGGACATGCATATTTCGATTAACACGGGTATAAATATTGTTGTCAAATTATAAATTAATAATATTTAAAAGAAAAAACAAAAACAAGGTTGCGAATTAAATTTAGCATTTCATTAAAATAAAAATTATATTATTAATGTTAAGGACATAAATTGTTTTTCTACGTTATCACCATTAACAAGTAGAGTGATCACAATGTTAGCTTTTTCTAATTAAATTGGGTTATTTCAAAAAATGATTCAAGGAAAAAAAAATACTAATAGATTTTTAGCAATAATGTAGAATATTTTAAACAATCATTGAGATTATTATTTCAGTTATATTAATGATCTGCCCACCATTCATCTAATTCAGAAGTCTCCAACATACTGTTCGCGAAATAAAACTTACAGAAACAAAACCCACTAGATGACAAGAAGAACATCCAATATTAAACATTTACAGGTGCCCGTATGTATAGAGTATGGACATATCAACAAAGTAGGAAGATTACACAGAAATAACTTTGTTTCTAAATTATTTTACGACACAAGTAGTTTTCAAAGAATTCACATTTAATTTTCCACTTCAAATGTTAAGAGAGTAGAATATTAAAAAACACCCGTCCGGCACAATATAATAGGTATTGTTTTTTTTTTAATTTAACTATAAGAAGAGGTCTCAACATACATAATGTAAATATGGAGTTAAGTAATTTCTTAATATTGTTGTTGTTATTTTCATGACACATTTAACCTTATTTTTGAAAAATTCTACCTAAAGTTTATTTATATTTAAATACAAAGAGTCATCGCCTTTAATATGTGTATATAGTTTGGTGCAAATACATTATATACTTACAAGTAAGCACATATGTTATAAGTATATTTATGTACTTACGTCTGCGTATGAATACCGTCTGTCTGCACGTCTGCTGCAACAAAGTGCGCTAACAGTTAAACCCCTTTTGCTTGTTTTCATATGACCTGATTGACTAGTGACCCACTGAGTTTTTTTTTCTTCTTCTTTTAAAAGATTTAAATTAAAATTACTCATGAATTTGTTCTTACTCATACCGGTGTAAGTTTTATTAGATATCTATTAAATACTGATATGTAAATTACTTATTGAGTTTAATTAACGTTTTTTTTTTCTTTATAATTGTAATTATTTATTTTTAAATTCATTTTAATTGATTTAATTTTTATAAGTGTAGATCCTCATACAGAAAGAATTTCTATTCTGTCAATTCTTAATAATTATTGTATAGTTAAGTATAGTTACTTTAGATATCACATCCGATGATAAGTTAATGATAAGTATATTGTAATTATCGTCTCATGTTTGACTTATTTTATTATCGTTCTGAATTTTATTTAAATTTTATACATTACGCGGTATATGTTCATTTTATCATCACCGATCAATACATCTTTCTGGATGGCGTTTCTCTTGTTCTGGTGGCATGTCAGACCACTTTGGCTGCATTTTTTTTTCTTTTTTTTATACAATGCAGTTGTTATACTTACCTGTTGGTCGATGTACATATACATTTATTATATATGTACGTACCTATACATACACACAATGTATAGGTAGGTACTTAATTATATTAAATGTCTCTCTACTGCAAACAGTAGATGAAAGAGGTTTTGTTAATATTAAGATTATGTTATACTAAACGGATTATTGTGTCAAGTTCGACATTTTAAATACTTAATAATATTATTTACTATCATTTAACAAAAAGGATATTACATTTTATTATATTTAAAATGACGTCGTGGTAGGTAATTTGTTTTTTTTTATATATATAGACATAAACGTTTGCAAAATTTATAATAATTGCATAAGTATAGGTGGGTATGTGTGCCTTGGTACTAGGTTGGGTCGCATTCCAATTTTTTGGGTATCAAAAGTCAATTTTTCTCTAATACGAATATTTTTCGAGTAAATGATTAAAAACCATAGAAATGACATACAATTGACCGCCATAACGATAGATCGTGGAACTTACACGAGCTCTTTTTACTGGCAATTTTGCACACGACCTATGTACATTATATATAACTTTCGATCATTTTTTGATCAAAAATTCAAAATAAAATTGTGCAATAAGTTGATTAATGAAGTCTTCATTTTTGTATTCTTTATAATTGTTGTCATATTCATTGTTTCTACATTCCGATTATATTTCGAGTAAAAAAATCAAAATTAAGTTCACATAGTAGCCTAGCCTCCCCTACACCTAATTATATTTGCTCTAAAAATAATAAAGATCTCTCTCTAGGAGTACTTAATGAATAGTAA
Organism: Platyura marginata; assembly: GCA_026745375.1. Taxonomy (NCBI): domain Eukaryota; kingdom Metazoa; phylum Arthropoda; class Insecta; order Diptera; family Keroplatidae; genus Platyura; species Platyura marginata. The sequence continues at coordinate 11,697 of JANSTT010017790.1, read as the reverse complement.
AAATTTAGCAAAAACTTAATCTTGAAAAAATATGAGATGTTAATTTACCTAAACTAAAGATAATACAAAATTTGTTTGGGGGCCATTTTGATTCTGATATCTTTAACATCAAAATATAGTATACAAGACAAAATATGATCATTAGAGGAGATAAAGTATATATGTATGTGTATAGGTACAATAGAGAATTTTAGAAATAAGCATGGAAACAGTTTGTAATTTTATAAATAATTTTACAGAGTATTTATAAATAATTCATTAAATTTTAAAAATAATTATCCATTCAATGTGAAAGTTTTTTTTTTTTTTGATCAATTCACCACAAGATTATTCAAATGTTAAATGAGACAGCATCGTGCACTCTATTAAACATAATACAATGCGGTTGAATAATTATTATTTCAATTTGTGGTGTGTTTACATTTATTATCTATGCTGATAATATATCTGTGCAAATCCTCTTCCGATTCCGACACTTTTTTTTTCTTTCTTTCTTTCAATTGTTGCCTTGTTTCGAGAGAGTTACTTTCACTGTCTCATTCATTATTCCATATTAATGACATTAGGGAAATTTGGAACATTTTATAGTTGAGTGCTAAATGTTATACCTAGACTTTATTCAAATTTATACAATATTGGAACTGTTATCGATTACAGTCCGCGATAAAACTATAGCACTAACTATATTACATTTATGTACGATAAGCAATGCAATCTTACCTTACACTATTCGTAACTCCGCAAGGATACTTAATATTTTTTTTTATTATTATTATTGTTGTTCTACGGAAATTTAAATGCATAAACCAAAATCAATATACTTTCTCTATAGTTACAATACTAAATTATATCGATAAATGTACAATGAATTTAATGGAGAAAAGGCATGATATCGTGTCAATTATAAATATGTAATTGCAATAAAAATTAAAAATAACGATTCAGTTTATAAAATATAAAGAGTAGAAATTGCAACAGGTTACTGTTAAAATCAATGATGAAATACATTTAAACGTGAATCGAGATAGCACCTTTAGTCTTGAGTATAGAATTACACCATATAGAAATTTATAAATCTTTTATAAATATTTCTTGTATCTTTGTGATATACATATATATATAGTCATGTTCGGTAAAATAAGGAATAGGCATATTTTGTATGAAAAAGTCGAAATTTAATCATTTTTCCTAGTTGTTGGAATTGATATCTGAGAAATCTATGATATTCATATTCATTATTTTGAAACGCTAATATTTTCTGAAAATATGGAAGGAAAATAAGGACAGCTGCAGGATCTAAGGATTGCAAAATAATAGGGGAAAAAATGAGTACAATATAGCGTTTGGAAATAATGAATATGAATATCATAAATTTCTCAGATATCAATTCTAACAACTAGGAGAAATTACTGCATTTCGACTTTTTCTATCAAAATATGCCTGTTCCCTATTTTACCGAACATGACTTGACTGTACATATAATTGATAATTGTAATATACATAAGTACAATAAACATGATTGGTGAAACGCTTATACGTATTCTGACTTAATGTTAGATCAAATATCTAATCTGAGTAATTTACAGATATCAGTCATAAGTATATTGAATCGGTTCATGTATAATAGGTATCAAGTATATGTATGTACTTCGACTGGTATAGAAACTAGTATATGAGTACATAAGAACTGAAGATATAAATAATTTATATCACGTAGCCATTATACAAAACTTTGAGTAATATTAAGAGAGATTTTTCCATTAATTTTATCAATACTAAGTTACTTTGAAGCGGCTGATCAATTAAAAGAAGGCATTTTTATATTGATCGTCCGATTCACACAACCATTCTAGTACTGAATAGTGTGGAGGTATGCTTGTGCATTATAATAATATAAATAATATAAATCTAAGTTTAAAAAAAAAAAAAATCTTGTTAGAACAAAGTAAAGAAGTAAACGGATGTGGTATAATAACTAATATGCTTGTATGTGTGTAAAGTTCGTTAAAGAAAATGTCGACACTTTTTATCATAGCACATACAACCTTTATTGAATAAAAAATAGAAATTAATTTAATTAAGTAGATAACCGACCAAATGACTCAGGGCGGGAGGTCTGAATCTGGTAGATTTGAATCTGAGACCGGGTGGTTGGATTGCATTTAAAAACAGTCTAAATAATGACTTTATCTCTAAAATGATAATGCTTCAAAATCGCGTTGAAATTGTGAGCATTTGTAAGGTTTTCGTAAAAAGAACACCTCAAGTGCTGCTTTGTTCAACACAAAAGAGCTTCTCATGTCAATTGAGATAAATGTATCAAGAGGGTTGTATAATGGGCCCATCACTTGTTTTGAGTTTATCAATCGTTTTTCCTTGTGTTCCTTAGAACGTTTATTAGGGGAAAATATATTAAAGACGATTAGATTGTGATGTCAGTTCAACAGAAAAGCGGTAAATGGAAGTGCCGATAACTGATATGGAACAGAGTGAGATGGCGTCAAGAGGACTAGACGGTAATGATGATGTAAAATTGTACAATACGCTTCCTTTTATAAGAGACACACCCACAAATCATATTTTAAAATTGAACGCACATAAAAAACTATATTAAATTGTCTGGGTTCTATTTTTTCCACTTATAGTTTTGTATTCTACATTCGTGAAAAAAGTCACTTTAAGCATTTTTTTTTTGGTTCTTCAACTAACGACCTCGATTTTTATTAATAGAGTGATTCTTTTATGTTTATAATATAAACACATTCCAAACTATACTATCCTTTTTTGAAATCTTAACTTTATCTTTATATAGTATGAGATAAATTGTTTGGCATTTAAAAAATATTTTAACTATTATCGAAAAAAAAAAAACAAAAAAATCATGAAGGTCTTTTCAGATTCACTATAGTTTAAACGATCACATCATTATTTGTTTGTTTTAATTGAACCTTATAGGTGTACATTACATATTCTTGAGATTTTTTTTTTATTTATTTAAATAGATAATATAAACACAATAATAATGCATAATTTAAAAAAAAAATAAATTGCCTAATCTCCGCGCTGTATTCATGACATTTTATTTATCATTTAAAAAAAAATAAAAAAATTAAGTGTCATTTTGAATAAGGCCATATTTTGATAAATCTTCTCTCAATTTTTGTAGTCGTGGTATAACAACAACTTTGTTCAGGAAGTCGAATGAATACATTCTTTTAAATGTCATCTTTTATTACAAAAACAATAGGCAAGTCATAGACTCAGGTTAAGAGCATCAGGCATAGTTAATTTGAATAAAAGTGAAAGGTTTTGTGTTAATTACATCACGTTTTTACTTAGAATGGCGATTATTTAGCTCAGAAACAAATTTCCATGGCGTCGATTGTTTAGCAACAATTTTTTTTAATGTTATTTAGGTAACCCAAAAAAACAACAAACTCATGTAGATATGTACATAATGGAAGAACGTGAATAGAACAAAAACGCCATATAGGAAGAAATCTAATCAAATCAAGATGAATTAACTTCTCCCCTCCCCCAAATTATAATTTAAAAAAAATTTAGGTAAGCAGCGTTTAGATTTAAAATATACTTGAAAATGTTTTTTTTTTTGGATTTGCTCCTTTTAGTCTACATTATTCAAATGGAAGTTCAGGACACCTATCCACCCAGACATTCTTAGGAAATTTAGTTAGAGAAACATATTCCTGAAAATTATTTTACTTTCCATTTTTTCGGTCATTTTTATGGAACCGATCCGTTCTTCAGTAGGGTTTCTACACTCGACTCAGACCCACTAAGTATTTGGCCAATTACTCGGAGTCGGAACTCGACTCTAATACTCGCCGAATCCGAGTTTTTGAAAATTTATATTAAAATCGTTACTCGTACTCAGCGATAGTCTCGAAAACCCGAGTCTTTAGAAATCCTATTCTTCAGTTTTATTTACTCCAAAGAAACTAAGATAAGAAATAGGAAGGTAAGAAAATTTTTTTAAGGTCAATTTTTAAACATCCACTATTATTATTAGTCCCCACACCTCACAATCGGGCCAGTTCCATTTGTTTCTATTTTAACAGTAAAAATCTAGTACAGAAAAAGACGATATTGTTAGTCATGAACCCACAAGAAACAATAGGTTTTTTTGGGTAATTCATATTTAGACTATACATTTATTAACAATACCGTAATGATTCATTGCAAAATCAATTTAAATCGTGTGTATCATCATATGTACATATATACGGGATAAACAAATAGTATGTACAATTGTACATATATCTAGATATATATATTTAAAACATATAGCATAAAAGAGTGATGCTCGGCCCCAGGTATTATTATAAGGTAGGTAGAATATGGAAAGAAATGAACGTGTAAAAAATGATTAACAAATAAATTACTATGTACACAGAGTGAGACGATTTTAAATTGGAGAAAGTGACCTACAAGTAACTTCCGTGTGATTTTCTGTTTCTTTGCTCTTTTTTTTTTGTTGTTGTTTTTTTTCTGTTTTGTTTTGTTTGTATAGAATTTAAATTAATGGACCCGTATTTGATGAAGACATAGTCAAAACAAAAACAATACCACTTTTTATAAACAAATGAGAATTGTTTAAAGTAATTTTACAGCACTTGCCGTTTTTTCGCTCTGATGGATAGATACATAAATACCATAGATACGGAGAAAAAAAAACTTGATGTACACAAAGTGATATTGAGAATAATATATGAAATGTAATTACTGTTAATTAAAAAAAAAAAAAATATTTAGCATACCTAGTTGTAGATTGTAGTTATTCATCCGCATTCTGTAGTGTTATTAATATAGAATATTATTTATTGTTAATTAGAGCCAACTTGCTGTAATATACTCGTAGGCATATATTACAGCTAAAATTTTAATTAAATTCTTTTAATGACAGAAATCGCGTACATTTTTGCGTCTACCGATTTCGTGTTAACATTTCATATATCGGTGAAGATGCTTCGATTGTTCTCTGAATTAGCAAACGCCATAAGAAGGCTTTGCATTTTGATATATCATCTCTGTGCTCTTATACGTTGTTAAAATCGTAAAAGTGTCATTGTTCGACAGGTAAACCATTATATAGTCCAGTAATTCAACAATTATTTAAAAGAATAAATCAAAATTATGTTGGTAATGATATGGACGAATTAGGAGGTAATATTTTTAGGTAGCTATGATCAGAAGAAATAATATCGATAGCTAAATATTTGTTCAATTATTATCTTTTCCGCAAGAAACGTATTAAATACTTATAAAGACAATATTTAGATAATTTACACGTGAGTTCCCTGAATATTTAATGCTGTTTGAAGAAATACTACATAAAGTACCAGAAAAGGAAATGAAGACACCAAAAGATTCTTGGATTTAGAAAGCATAATATACCAAAATATTAGTAAATATTAGTAAAAATAATTCTGCAGCGTTTATTTGTCAATGGTGAAACTTTACACAACACGGTCAAGCATTTAAATCGGTCGTTTTATCGAGAATAATATAACCTCTAAATGTATGATTGTATGTTTGTATATTCTTATGTATTCTGACTCCAAAAATATATGAACTAAAAATATCTAAATTAATATTGAACCCGGAACATATCTTCAACATTAATTATATTTAATCTTTTCAGCTGATTCTACTAATCAATTTTATTACATAAAGAAAAATTACGTTATACGTCAACCATTCTTTAATTGAATCAACAAGACTATATACCATCTAAGTGAAAGTAATTGAATTTTGAAAAAAAAAAAAAACTAGCAAATTGTGGAAACATAAATTAACGTTTACTTTCATTTGCGGTTAATATATCCGTCGTGATGTCATGACCTACAAAATATATTTTATTTATTTATATACAAAATGTAAAAGTCATCCGCGTATTGCTGCAAGACTAAACCACTTTTATTTTTAACAAAAATAATTTATTCATCTGCATTATCTGCCATTTATTATACTGGCAGGAAACCATGACCGCTAACACCATATATTCATTAAAATAACAAGAAAAATCTCTGCTGTGATACTGACCAATTCACTTTCAATCTAATTTGTATACAGGGTGATTCATTTGGTATCGTTCAAACGAATAGGGCGTATTGATGGGTTAATATTAGGAAAAAAAATGCACAACACCCATGTGTGGAAATGAACAAAGATTCAGCAAACTTAAATATTTTCGGTTACTGAAATTCAATAAAATTCGATCGATTTTCTGGCTTAGAGGAAAGAAAATTGTCCAAGCTACAAAATATTAATTAAAGTAATTATTTTTTATTTGTACGATTCATAGGTTGTTGAGCTACTGTGGGTCAAAGTCAAAAATGTTTTTAAGATCTAAAATTTTTTTTAAGAAAATTCTATTTTTCTGAAAAAGTTGACTTTTGTTCATTTCCGGACATGGGTTTAGCTAGTGGAATTTTTTTTCATAACATTGAATCACCCTGTGTATAAATTTGAAAAGACCTCAATTACTGTAAAAATACGAAAGAGGGTCACACGCACACCGGCACACACCAAACAGAAAATTGATGATTAATGTATTGAGCAATCCAAATCCATTAGTACAGAAAAGAGAGAAATCGAATTTAAATTGAAAGAAACCACATCATTATATTGTACATTGTAGGTACATAATACCTAATCTATGTATGTATGTATGTTCCTATATTACAACAACAAAATATTAGAATCATATTATTGCATTCAATGCAGGATGAAACTAATTAATTTAATTAACACATCATTTTTGATGATCAAAATTCAAAGCTATAATAAGTAATGGATAGGCAAAAAATGAGAATAAATTACCGTAAATGGGCATCCATACTGAAATAAGGTTGCGGTTATTGAACTGAAATCAACCTAGCAGTAGTAAAACGAACCGGATAATTTTCTAAAATCATTGTCATGACCTGATGAAACGATAAATATTATGACATTTTATGTACCTACATATATGACACAATGATGCAAAAGTGACATGCCGTGACGTGAGTATTATTTGTTCTCTTGATAGGAAAAATTCTAAAAACATTATTATTAAATATGTAGATATGTAGGTATGTTTGGGTTTGTCTTCAACAATAATTTTTTAAGAAATTTAACAATGTTCAATTTCAAAGGAATGGCTTTTACCGCTAGATTGATTCTAAAAAATGGAAATGACATCTCATAATAATTAAGACTGTACCCAAATAATAATTTGATAGTCAATGATTATAAAATCAAATAATAATTTGATAGTCATAGGAATTGATTATTCTGTAAATATATTTGTTTCCCGATTAACGAAGAAATAATCGCTTCGCCACACTTTTAACCGGTAAAAAAAGCCTACCGATATTCTGGTAGTTGGAAATCGATCCTCAGGCTATCAGGTTTATAAAAGAATTAGATGTACACTGTACCATAGCCTCCCCTATATTTTGTCTGATTTTATCCAAAAACAATAGAGAACTTACTCTAGAACTATAAGAAAAACTGTCGAAATTTCAGCTTTCTAGCTTCATACGTTTTACGGACAGTTAGTTAGTTACGGACTTGTAGTCCTAGTGTAAGGTTTCTATTATTTTTGGAGTAAATCGAGCTTTTTGAAAGCTGAGACCAGATATATGTAGAGAAAAGTGATGTGTATAGGTTTAACATATACCATGGCTAACATATACCATGTTTATGTGCAGGGGATGCAGAGTTGAAAGATCGAATTAGGATCGAGTTAAAACAAGGTTGAAATTCAACTCACGTTTATATGAAACCATTTCAACTCAACCCAGTAAGAAAAGTAGAGTTAATTCGAGGAGTCGAGTCGAGTCAACCCTGTTTCGCCTCCACTCGCGTTTATATGATAATTCAACTCGGGTTGAACCAGGGTTCAACTCTGCATGTAAACGTTACTTTGATGGATTTATTCGATCTAAACTCAAAAGAGGATACAGGGTGTCCCACGCAAATGACGATTAAGTATTATGCAGAAAATGTTATCGGTATAATTTATACATAAATGCAATACATCATCAGTTTGTAAGAATTGATTTTTTGATAAGTAATTATTTAAAATTAATTAAAAATTTAAAACCAGTTAATAAATAAAATGCTAACTTTAAAGAAGAATATAAAGAAGAATAATTAATAAATGTACTCGTCGTCTATACCATTTTTTATAATTATTAACTCTATATAATCATATAATGTCAAAATGAATGTTGATATGCTAATTTTTCCCTTTAATTAATATAAAATATGTGAAGCGTGGGCCGTATACAAATATAATGTATTGTATGTAATGTATAATATTTTTAAGAATTTATTACATGAGAGTGTGTATGTTTGATTGTAAAAATGTTCGTATATACCTACTTGAAAATATATATTTTATTGATTTGTATATGTACATTGTACAGTACAGTCATACAAATAAGCTCCGTACGGTATTATGTTTTAGCAATCTAAAGCCCAATTATTCTGTTTTTTATTATTTTTTTTTATTATGTAATTAAATATTTTGTGAATATATGTACAATGTACATACATATATTTACACATAATTTTAAGGCCACTGACCTATACAATATACAAAACCGAATAATTGGGGTTTTTATAATTGCTAAAGCATTACCGCATGGAACCTTATTTTTATGACTGTATATACTTCTACCAATAAAAATTTGCATAATATTACATACTCATATACATATATATATATATACCTAGTGTAATTCCATATTATGCTCAAATGCAAATCTATTATTATTGATATCATGAATCTCCTTTCACTTAGTCTATATCCATAATTTAAATCATCCGCAATAAGTATTGCCAATCGCTGTTTTATATTTAAATAACGATGGCATTTTGTTCAAATTTTGTTTAAGTACTAGAACGACATTTTCTGTAGTCACCTTCAATACCTGTCTATATATAGAACATCCAATGGTAATATGTCTAAATTTGGATTCGGATATGAATTTCGGACTCCACACATTATCTACACATAAAGAAAAATTCCTTTAACCCATCGTGTTTTATTGGTGACATGCGCTCGTACAAAATGCATAAAGATTAGGATTGGGATATCTTCGGAAAAATTCAAAAAAAGCTCAAAAAGTCGAGGAAATACCCTAATAACACATAGCGTATTAATTGTTTACCTTTTGATAATGTTCACGTTTCGCCACTGCCTCATCCCAAATAAAGGTGGAAGAACACTTTTTAATTTGTCCTTATCTAGGAATTATTATGCTAGGAATGTTAACTTTTAATGAAACAAGAGTCAGAATGAGTCAACTTTCACCAGTGCACTTGTGTAATTAAAATTGTTTGAAAAACACTATACTTACTTTAAGTTAATTATTCATATTGGTGCGATACCTACTGTATAAATACCTGTACAACATTGTTAAATTACACATTGTTCATATACATAATTTGTGCAAACTCATTAAACTTGAGCAACACCTTTGAGCTGATTTCTTTTATAAAGTTTTCTCACATAAATTTTCTAGAAAATATCCGACAAAAATATATAGCATTTCCTAATCTATATGAACAAATTATTATAAATGATTTAAAATAAATTTTAGCGCGCCCATTATGACCACCTAACAATTTATTATAGTAAATGTAATATCAATGCAAACAACATTTAATCATCCAACCTTTGGGCAATAATTTGCAGTAATCACGCCCGTTCACGATTTTATTTGTTTATTATTATAGAATAGAATTATAGACAACATTTTCTCATAAACTAACTAAATCATCATAAGGAAATACAATTTATCTAAATTAGGTACATTGCGCACTGCTCTTTAAAATGTTGAAATAGTTGGTTTTAATGCTAAAAGTTATATCGCTCACACATAATTATGGAATTATTTCTTTATATTAATGGTAAATTGCGAAAGGTACGTGCAATAGATTAACTGCATTCAGCAATATTTTTTTGTTTTAATGTTGGTACTGTGGTCTAAAGAGTTTTGCGCAATCGCAATATATAAGATTTTTTACTTCTTATTTAATGCACTTCTTTTATGTTGATATCGGATGCATGGTCAATATCCATCTGACTATAGATAAAAAGCAGAAGATTAATATAATATAAAATGAATGAAAATATTATTCAATATACTTAACTTGTGTTACATACTCATAAGATTAAAAACGTAAAAAAATATAAAATTAATTTTTAAAAAATTCAGGCAATTTATGCCATAGCATTTAATACACAAAAGTGACTACTTTCTCACGTTGAACGATACTTATAGTAATTAGAAAATGAAATCGTACTTAATCCAAATTTATTTTAAGTATTTTATTTTATTTAATGTTCACAATAGTGACACCGCGTTATACAAGGATTACCTGTAATTTTGATTAACTTAATTTAAATATTGATATCCATATCAAATTTAAGCCGCACATCCAAAAAATGAATTCGTCACAAGACACTGCATATCGATGAGAATCGATTATATTTATTACTATTGAATTGGCGGCTAAGTGAAAATCAACCCCGAAAATACCAAATTTTTAAACAGCATTTTGAAATTTTTGAACATTGCATAATATCGGCAACCACTAAAAAATCAAATGATAAACGAGAAATAAATGTATCTTATTAATTCATATAAGTTCAAGATGTCTATGTACGCAACCAAGACGGACATTGTACGCGACCATTTTTGTCTTTCTTTAATTTTATGAAAAAAATTACATATGTAGATATTATTTGGCTTGTTATAATCATAGACAATAGAGTTTTTACTTTTTTGTCGTCAACCCCAAAGTGATGTACATATGTATATTTTATGTCCTCTGTACGCAACCACTTTTATTGCAGGTGTGGTATGATTGAGTTTGATTGAAAATTCCTTTCGATTCGAATAATAAACGAAAACGAAACGAAAGAGATTTTTCGTTGTATGATTGAACATTTTCGTTAACAAAAATTGAACGCACTCTTTAGTACACAAAATATTCGATCAGAAAAACGTCAAATTACGAGTATTTTGTTATTTTTTACGTTTTATTTGTGATTATTGTTGATAAATTTTGTATTAATTAAATTATTGCTAAAATAATGTTACCGGCTGTGTTCAATGTTGCTATGTTAAATAGTAGTAGTAGCAGTGAAGACGAAAGTGATAAAAATGTGTGTCGAGAACTAAGAAACACAATAGATGTGTTTGCTCTGCCGAGTAAAAAATTTAAGCAAAGATTTCGTCTCACCAAAGAAGTCTTTTTAGAATTGTTAGACGAGTTAGCGTTAGAACCAACAACGAGGAAGGGCGCAATTACGCCAACTTCAAAATTGGCTGTAACACTCCAGTTATTAGCAGGAGGAAATTATCAAGCAATCGAAGTTGCTGTAATAGTCGGTGGAGAAAATGTTGATATCGATTTTTGAGCAGCACCAAACGATTTAGCTGACGACATACCTTCTACTAATGAATGTAATCCAGCTGACACAGAAACTTCTTCCTCCATTTCGGATAGAGCCATTACGCTATAAGGCCCTCCACCAGTCCCATGAATTTTGGCCTTGTTTTCCGAAAGTTTTTTTTTTGTTGTATATTTCATATCAGCCCAAACTTTTTTCCATCCACGAACATCTTTTATTGGTGGTCCTTCCGAATTTAGTTTCTCGGATAAATTTAACCAAAG
>JANSTT010017789.1:0-15772 GCA_026745375.1 Platyura marginata | reverse complement strand
CCCCCCCCCCCCTCTTTACATTTTCAATGTTAATATTTTTCCACATATATAAAAATATACATACGATAGGTACCAGAGCAATCGATTTTATCAAGTTTTCCCATGAAGAGAAAAAAAAATGTTTTATTTATTGTCTTCCTGTAAGCTGAAAAGGAAGATATAAAATTTTAAATATTGTCAAAGAATTTTAAAAAGAAAATGCCAATACGGTAGGAAAGCGATAAATTCAATGAAATATGTTTTCATAGTTTAGGAGGAGACAGTTTTTATTTGTTTTCCTGAAATTGGAAAAGATATTTTCTTATACATTATTATTATTATTATTATTATTGTTATTATTATATGTTAAGTCGTCTAAATGTATGTATGAATAGTGTTTGAATATTTTATCGAAAGCAATTTTCAAGAAATTAATTTTTTGATTTCATATAGATTTTTTTAGAGTCCTCTCTGTTTATCACCGTTCTTCTTAACTAACTCCCTATTTCCTGGTTATTTCCAGCTTCAAACACTGCAAACTGGTCATTTTAATGATTCTAAGCCTATCAAATGTTCAACTAACCATTTAAAATCTTTTTGTTTCCTGCATGGATCAACGAAATTTTTTAGTCAGATTAAAATCGAACCCTGAGACTTCTCAGGCCAATGATAATCTCATACACATTGGGTCGGTTGTCAATTTTTAGTATGAGACAAGACAAGAAAAGTACAAGGACCAAAAAGAACGCAATTACTAATTCCAGCTACGTACATATCAGTGGCGAGACGTGATGATTTTAAGTGGCAAGACAAGTACAAGGACCAAAAAGAACGAAATTACTAATTCCAGCAATATCAGTGGCGAGACGTGATGGCTTTAATTGACATATCAATTCAAGTCCATTTTACGAGATATTGTACCAAACTACAGTAGAACCTCATTAATCTGGGCTTCACTTAACCCATTTGCATCATAAGCTCATATATGCTCGGAATTTTTCTGACCAGTAAAAGCGAAGCGCAGATATGCGCGCTAGTTTTTTGTGTGTCATTTTGTTGTTCGTTTTTTATGCCAATTTTATGGGCCAATTTTTCACTTTTTCAAATGATTCAATTGGGTTAATCCGGACAGACATTTAAAAAAAAATTATAATAATAAGGAAACAAAGCAAAAAACACGATTAAAAAGCTAATTACAGGTGTACAACTCTTGCAAACTACACATTTATCTCGCTTCAATCGTTGTTGTTAGAGATTGCACAAGTTTTTTTGACCTCCATTATCAATGAGTCGCTCGTTTTACTATACGCTGAGCTTCACTTCTTGTTTCTTTTATTACACCGTAATTTTATTCAGTGTGATTTAAGTGTTAAGTGATACAGTGCAGGTTGTTTTAACTATTCCTTTACTCATTTTTTTTTTTTTGTAATTTCTTTTAATCCGGACTTTCATTAATCCGAACAACCTAAAGCCACAATTAGTCCGAATGAACGAGGTTCTACTGTAAATACAAAAGAACATGGCAAAAATATAGTCGTCAGCAGAGAAGCAGCTGAGGTCGTCAACAATTTTATTATCATTTGGACTTTTCAAACACTGCTTCCATTGCTTCTTGGAACGCGTCGTGCCTGCTACATATGTAAGTATCTATAAAATATAACCAAAAGATTATTAAAAAACGTTTCTTCTTTCCGAACTAGAAACAGAATAGATTTTTTTTTGTATAGAACAACGTTTGCGATAAACTTGTCAAGTGAACTTTACATTAAATAAAAAGTTGATAGTTGAATGATCAATTTTATCGAATTAAATCGTTAACCATTTTACCTTTTACCTACCCACCGTTCACAAACCCATAGCAAATTTCTCTATTCAACACAAAATAAAAATGAACAAAAATCCTAGCGACACTAATATGGAAAATACACATACCCAACCGTTATTGACATTTTTCATGTTTTTCACTTCAAATAACTTGAAATTAAATTTAATTATGAATTCACTAAAGCAACTCAACTCAACTTTCAAGCATATCACCAAAGCCAATGTCAACCACAAACGTCTCCACCTTCTATAATTTATGTGGAAAGTTTAAGGCTACATAAATCAAGCTGGTACGATTTTCGTTCGAAAGAAATTGATTTAAACGTTAAATTAATTTTGGCAATATCGAATTCAATAAGTTCGGAAGTTTTTTATAAGCAAAAGTAATATTTTAACCGCTGTGAAATATTTTTTTAATTTTTCATTCAAATTTTTTGTGTGTAAGCCTCAAATAAGTTGAACAGATTTTGAGTTGTTGGACAGAATAAATTTTTTTTTTTTTTATTAATCATTTTATTATTATTGCGGCTTTTTTTCGTTTCCTTTTTCTTTTTTTTTTAGGAAATAACCTACTTTAAATTAAAATCATTTAAAAATTTCGTTTGCCATCTGTACAAATGTTTTTTAATATTAAATTAATTAAAAATTGTATTATAATATCATCACTATGTAGACAGGACACAAATTAATTATGCAATTAGGATGTTTTTTCGGTCCTTTCTAAATTTGATTTAGATTTGTAATTTATAGGAGTCCCGCTAATACATACCTAGACGTACATATAGTGATAGAATTAATGTTAAATTAAATATTACACATACACCACCATTTTGAGAGGTTGGTTGTCCTATTTTTTTAAATTTTACGTATAAAAACAGAGAAGAAAAAAAATCAAATAAAAAAAGATTAGAAGAAAATCACACTTAAAAATCAAAATTTTTTACTTTTTCACCCATACTCCCCTATACCGACCAAATGGCAAAATTTTATTAGGAGGGTGCCTAAAGGCAACAACGCTTAGGTCGTCTAATGGCCCATTGTGTCCCTCTGTGGAGAAAACGGCGGGCTTTGGTTTGGGGGGTGGGGGTAGAGGAGGGTGTCAGACAAACATTTATGGATTCAACCAGCCTGTTGTTCTTACGAACTCCAGTATGCTATGGAGGTTCAGCTCCCGTAGGTCCTCTAGATATTCAAATCTGAAGGCCCTCAGGTATCTCGCCCTTGTTCTATAGAGTGCTGGGCAGGAGCAAAGCAGATGGAAGATATCCTTCTCCTTCTCTCCACACGCCCTGCACACCTCAGTATCACTGTAGCCCAATCTCCAGGCATGGCTCAGTGGTAGAGGTAGAGACCTTTGGAACGGGTGGTACCGCATTCGATCACTGTCTGAGAGTAAAATACGAAGTGTTTTTCGCTCCTACCGAGTTTTAGCTTTGAACCGAATTCGGTCGAATTATTGCTAATTGTCGATTTCAACAAATGATAGAAAAAACATCTGACCAAGACTATAATTTTTTTAAAAGCCATTTTAATTGAAAAACGATTAAAGTTTGGTCTTGACAAAGATTTTTTTTTATTGAAATTTCAAAATTTTCCGATTATCTGCACATTTTGACCAACCCATAACTTTTGAATGGGAGGAGATAGAATTTTCTCGAAGAACAACAACAATTGTTTTTTAGCCCTTATTTATAATATCCAATCATTAAAAAGTCCAGTTAGCCCCTTAAAAAGCCATCTATAATAACATCAGATTTAAATACCCGCATTTATTCACTTTGTCTTAGTCTGGCATCGACAACCATGCTTATAATAATTTGTTCCATAATATTTCCCATGTTCTTTTTTTGTTCCCGATTTCGCGCTCCCAGAAATATGGTCACCGTTAGCACTAACAGGGTGCCTGTATGTATTTATTTTGCTACGTGCAACTATAGAAGTGTGCAATTTTAGGGGGTAGTGCAATTACCGAGCCTGCACTGTATATAAATTATTGTACATATATGTGTGTGTGTAGTGGAGAAAAATAACCTATACTTATACAAAATTGAAATATAATTTACATAAAAAAAAAAATAATTGAAATATGTCTTAAACGATATGGTTCAGACTAAAGACTCTCATATCTTCTTAGATTTTAAGTCTTTTTTTTTAAAAAAAAAACACAAAACTTTTCATGGGTTTAAATAAGATATTTTTTATTTCATGCTTGCTCAAATCAAATAGACTTATTTTTTCACAAGAATATAAAATCCCTATCAATTTTTATTTTCTTTTTTTTTTTTTTTTTTTTTTGTTGTTTTACTTCCCCCCATTTTTGTCGAATTTTATTTCAATTGAAAAATCATACCAATCCTAGGAAACAATACAAAACAATTCGATATTATATATATATTTTCAATTGTGTTGCCGAAGCTGCTTTTGAATTGAATTTATTGTTTCTTAACAGCAAGATAACATATTTTCGAAAAGCATGTGCAGAAAATGTCTTTTAAAATTTCATAAAAATGTAATTTGCTACAAATTGCACCAATAAGAAAATCGCTACCAATAAATCATTCGACCATGTCATATTTTTTTTTTGGTTTTTTTGTTCAATATTTGCCATAGTGCAATATTGATTGTTTAGGTAATTAAATTAATTAATTACGTAATTTCGATATGGCGTTTTTGGTAGTTTGATAGGAGTTAGTGTTTTCTTTTTGGTCCAGTTTTGGGACAATTATTACACAAAATTAGGAAATTGTGTGAAAATTTGTCAGGCCGGAAATAGTACTTTGTACACGTATAGAATTTTGTTTGCTTTTAATCGGTTATTTTGTTTTTTTTTTGTTTGCTTTTCTTGAAATTCTTGGAATAAAATTAATTTTCTTCTCTAAAATCTGCTTTTCTTGACCAAATAGTTGTAAAAAATATTGGGAATAATTGTCGTGAGCATTAAAAAGTAAAAACTAACAATAATTACCAATTACCGTAATTAGTGGCAGTGGCGAAGCGTGAGAATTATTAGCTTACGAAGTTGTTATACCGGAAACCGAAAACAAATTTGGTGACGCACTGAACTGAACATCTTGGCTGTTTTTTCGGCGGTTTTTTAAAAAGTGACACAATTTGGAGTTTCATAATATTGAAAATATGATTTTGAAACTTAGTATTTTTATATTATTTTGGATTTGCAGCCAAATAAAATTTTTGGAAAAAGTTAACCCTTTAAGGTCCATATATTTTGAACATGAAAGGGTTAATCAAATTTTTTTAAAAAGCTACTCACCATTCTCAATAAATTTTGATTACTTAAGTAAATTTTTTATTTTTAGAAAATGTTAACCCTTTAAGGTCCAAATAGTGCCTTTAAAGGGTTAACTTTTAAAAATATACTAATGCGCTGAAAACATAAAAAATGTCTCCCTAAACGAATTTAGTTGCATTTTAATATTTTGTGGTTAACCCTTTCATGTTCAAAGTGTTTGGAGCTTAAAGGGTTAACTTTTTACAAAAAATTTATTTGGCAAAAAATGCTGCAAATCTAAAATAATATAAAAATACAAAATTTGAAAATCATATTTTCAATATTAAGAAAGTTCAAAATTGTGTCACTTTTAAAAAAAAACGAATGATCAAGATGTTCGGTGCGTCACCAATTTTTTTTTCGGCTATAAGAATGACGTAAGTTTTTTTTAAAAAGTAGTCTGATAATGATGTGATCAATAATTCTCACGCTTCGCCACTGATTAGTGGTAATTAGTAATAAAACTCTAAAAAATTTCCGATGAGATTTTTATTGAAACGAAATTTCCGTTATTGGTCGGAGCCGCCCAACGCATAACCTGAAAGCGGATAAGTTTTCGATTCCACATTAAAATCAATAATCACACGTGTGTGCTAATAACATCCTATTCACGAATTTACGATGAATTTATTAAACTTGGTATGAGACAGTAACGTAGCGTGGATTTTATTTTTTCTATGGCAATTTTTTTCGCTTTGAAATTCTCACTTTTAATTCGCACATCTCCCTTAATTGTGAAAATATCTTTTATCGAGATAATCCAATTTCATATAAAAATATATTTCCAATCATTTTTGGCTTATAATTTTTTTTTAGTTTCCTAAGAAAATATCGAGAAAATCATCAAAATATGCCTATTTTTCCACGAATTAATGTTAATTTCGTATAAATATAGAAATGTTGGATACCCAGTTTACAGTTACATACTTTGATAATTTTCCCCTATATTTTCTTAGAAAACTAAAAAAAAATTATAAGGGAAAAATGATTGGTAATAAAATTTTACATGAAATAAAATTACACTCGATAAAAATATTTCCACAATTAAGGGAATAAGAATTCCGCATAGGAAAAAATAAAATTCACATTAAACGTCACTGCTTCATTTAACCATATTTCCCTCGTGCAATACTCCTATCTAATATTTCTCTATATTTTATCTTTATCATCTCAAGCTTAACACAGAGTGTTTCATAATAAGTTAATATTAACCGAAGCAAAAAACCGATAACTCTCACTCTCTCTGTCAAAGATAAATTAAATTTCTGGGTATGTGCATCAAAAGTAATGATCTTCTACGGTCATTTCTCTTCACTTAATGACTCATTTAATTCAAGGTATTGCGGCATTTAGATTAAAATTTAATCAATTCTACTAATAGAACCATAATATTATCAAAGGTCTATAGAGTGTCCAGTGAATAGTAGTCACATATATAATATGTTTATGTTGATATTATATGTCCATTAAAATATTTACGCTGATGGCAAATATAATGTTCTATGTGTGTGTGTATGCCTACCAACTATATATGGGTAGGCTCTAATACACTTTATTGCACCAAATTCCAATTACCAATATGGAAGTCATGTGAATTAGGTAATAACTTTAATGTCCAGTGTCCCAATATACCTATATTATTCTGAATTATGTCCAGGCAATATAATCCTTTATATTTGTACCTACATTCAACATGCATACATCCATACATATACATGCATAGGTTAGATTTTTGTATATATTATATGCTAAAACAATTTACTATTAAATTTATAGCTAATTGTTTTTGGCTAGGTAAAAATGTAAATTTTTGTTAGATACTCATACATCTATAGGTTATAGGTTACATAATCGACTAATTATGTACCTCTAGAAGTTTCAATTCAATTCCAAACATTATTGCTTAAAAAGCTGTCGGCAACAAGTGCAGAAAAATTAGTACGAGCTTGCGTATATTTATGGATATTCATTGCTTTACAATTTGTGACATCATATGTAGTAAAATATGTAAAAGGGAAAGAAGCAAGCAAATATCAGTCGTAAAAGGCAAGTAAAAAGTAAAATGGCGGTCACAGTAATATCATCCACATGTCTTTATTTATTTGTTTCATTTGTTACAATTTCTTACTTATTGCAGGGTTGTTAAAGTAACAAATGATCGATAAAATAGCTAATTTGTTACTGGTAACAAATGTAAATGTTACACGACGAAAATCAACTTTCATTTGCTACATGTATTTGTTACCAAAATTTGTACCTATTATACTCTAAAATATTTCGGAATAAATCTGAATATGTCTTAAGATGCGGTTAGTTCATGTTTTTGTATTAGTTTGCTACAATTGTTACATTTGTCTAATTTATTATCAGTTTGCTACTATTTGGTAAAAAATGTAACAAATGTAACAAATTCGAAAAAAAATATTACTTTAAAATATTAGCATATTTAACCTATCTCCCAGTACGCACCTGATTAAAGCTCCCCAGCACTTCTGCGTTTTTCAATATTGTTCTGTTTTTTTTGTTGAGATATTCTACATTTCATACAGTTTTTTTTTGCGTTGTAATGAGTTTTTCTCTTAGTGTATGACGTATTTACAGATTCTAGAACAGTGATGGGCACATTTGATTTTCTCCATAAGAAAATGTACCGAAAGATTACCCTTCAAGGTCAATCATTAAAAATACAATAAATAAAATATTATATACGTACGAGATAATCGTGTATAGCCTCGTATAGCCATTGTAGAAATTGCCGAAATATACGGCGTATAAAATTATACACTTTTTCGGTGAAATGTTTCAATGAAATGTTGCAGTAAAATTTGTAATCCTGATTGGGAAATAGATTTGTTTTCATTGAAAATCTATTTAACGATGAGGAATTTTCCACCAAGATTATGTCCTTCAGCACTCAATATAATTGAATTGCACTTTCAAATGAGTTAATTATTCATAATTTTTTTCCAGTGTAGACTATTGCATCTGTATTTGTTAATTTAAATTTATGGTGCGCGTGTGCTCATCACTGTTCTAGAACAACAACCGGAACACCCTCACATCTCGACATAATCGCCTCTAGTCAGCGTATTCATAACGTAGAGAGGGGGATACTAAAACAATCTGCTATAATTCGAAATACAAAAGATAAAATTACATGTCTACAGCTTGAGTGCTTGGATCCTGCTCAATAGATTTCACTAATCTAAGTTAAAAGGAAGAGATCTAACAATGGAACAACTTTGATCATCGAAATATTACGCATAGAAGGTCCACATTTTCTTAATCCTTTAATCGACAAGTCCGTCTAAAGACGTTTGTCACTCTAACCCATTTATTTTTTAATTCCGGCTACAGACGGTCTTCCACCTTTTGCACCTGGCGGCAAAATCAATAAAATAAAACCAAAATTCTCATAATAAAATATCTTGCCGATTAAAATCGCGATCTCTCTCTAGTTCTAGTTCGGAAAGATCATCGAACAGCTCGTCCAAAATTCTAATAACTTCCTCAGAAGAGAATTCAAGTTGGCATTTTGTAAATTAATGTCATTTATTACATCGGAGTTGCTTAATTGAAGGCTATAATAATACAAAAAAAAAAAAAATTGGAATCAGATCCTTTATCAAAAAAGGAAATAAAGGAATATTTTTCTAATGAATTCTCATTGTATTGCATAATATAATAAAGAAGTCTAACTTATTATTCATCATAAACATGGTGAATCCTCTGTAGGCGTAAGTCTAAAATAAAATTAATTCCACCGCTGGCTGTTGACTCTACATTGTACAACAAGTCAGTATTATATTTAATACGGGAACAAAGTAAGAAAAAAAAGGAGTCAGAGAGAGAGAGAAAGATAGAATGCCTATGTCTAATAAATTAATTTAGTTAAAGCATTTTAATGTCTTTCTAGTTCTAATTTGTCGTTTAAATATTCATTAACATAATATCCACATCCAGTTAGCTGTACACAACAAACTCTATATTATATTTAAAATACCGAAAAAGGAGTACAACAGCGTAATTTTCAGCAATAAATTGCGTGTAACAACTGTTAATGATGCAAAAAGCCGTTCCTTTGATTGTACACATTGTTTTATTTATTAAAATATTTTAATTTGTTCTTTAGTATAAATTACTTTATATTGTATAATACTCAAGGCTGATGATAAAGTTTTTGAGTATTTGAATTATGTTTTAATGTATATGTATGTATAAAGTAGCTATGCATCAGTCATGAATTCTACTAACATGCAACGGAAGGAATGTTTCCATACACAAATATTGAAAATTTGAAATCTTCATTATGCCTCCTCAGTAAGCCTCAAATATTGAATGGAATGTCATTTACAAAATTATTATTATATCTTCTTATAGTAAAGTAAAAAAAAGAGTTGAGGTCAAAACCTCGAATTTCAAAATTCCGAATCTAAAATCCCGAATTCAAAATCTCGAATGGCCAAAACTACGAATTCCTAAATCTCCAATTTTAAAATGCCTAAATCTCGCTTTTCAAAAACCCGGGATTTTGAAACTCAAATTTCTTAGTAATTAATTAGTCTAATTGTAACTGCACACGAAATTGTTAGTAAATAGCAAAAATGTCTGCATGGACTACATGAGAATCTATGTAAATCTGGACTCGAAAATTACTAACTCAATCAATGCCCTCTTTTTCAATATCATGATGGCATTGCTGACACAGCCAAAGATTATGTTGCGAAAGATTATGCTCAACAAACGCTTTGAAATCTTGTAAATTTGTTATTCAACAAGGAGCCTATCGATATCTAATACATCCATGTGTACGTACAAAGAACTTGCTATATCATCTTCTGTAAGATTTATTTCTTTATTTTCTTGTTTACATATGATTCACGGATGCCAGGACCAAATATTCATCAGACAATAATAATTTGGGAAGAAAATAGAAATTCCAACCAAATATGTGTCTGCTGCACAATTCGTTATGGGTTGGATTCAAAATCCAGAATTTCGCGTTTAAACAAACAAAAGAATTTGGATACACGATTTTGTGAAATTTTTAATTCGGGATGTTTCAAGAATTTTAAATTTTTCAGGATAATGGGTTTTCGGGATTTTCGTACTATCTCTAAAAAAAGTGACAAATCTGCAAGTAAATTATTACATCACCCAACCATACCTATTCTGCTCTTCTGTATGGAATGCAATTTTAAATTTGCTATAAATGTATGAAAATCATTGAAGCGAAAACATACAAATGTTACATTTTACAACATTTGTTTATTAACCCTTTGAGAGCGGATGGCAACATTTGTTGCCATTGATTATGCATTTATTTATATTTTCCACCACAATTATAATTTTTCTATTTTTCCTTAATATTAATGGAGTATGGAGAGTGTAAAATCAGTCTTAAATTTCCCGTTAAATATACAAATGTCATTTTAATTTAAATTTTATGGTGGAATATCACACGAGATTAGAATATTTGAAGCAGTTAAGTTTGAATGGCTATTTCGCTATATGGATTTTTTTCCAAAAATATTCGTTTTATTACTAAATATTTTGTTTATAATTGCATAAGTTGAAGGCGCTTAGAAGTGATAGGAAAATGTCTTAAAGTAAAGCCAAAATATATCGCCACATAAAACCAAGAACCTAGCATTCGGATCAAAAAAAAAAATTACCAGATTTGAATTCTACGACCAAAAATTAGCTAGAATAAGTGTCAATAAATATAAGTCGACAAAAGTTTAGTTCTGAAAGAGTTAAAATCCTATAAATAAACGCATTTAAACGATAAAGTTGCTATTTAAGACAATTTGATGGTACTGAAGCTTTCCGAAAATCATAAAATTACTAATAAGACTACTGAATGGATTAGTACTTGCACAATCAGAATCAATCGATAGACAAGAGTTAATTCTACAATTTTTTTTTTTTTTTTTTTGAGGAAGAAACAAAATCCCATTGTGTATAACGACTGCGCCATATTATGCAGTAATAGTGCCATTTTCATATTGGCGTATTTCTACTGTAGCTATTTTTGATAAAAGAAAAAGTTTTTCTTTTTTTTTTTTTCTTTTCTATGTTAGTGGATAATATGGATCTGATACAAATTCATATATACATAATACAGAGTTAGTACTTAGTAGCATACAACCATAAATAGTTTAGAGGAGGAGGCGCCACTTTTTAGAATAAACTTTTTTCGAAAATTTTCTATTCATTGAGCAAAATAAAAAGAACTTTTTTTCCACATTCCTGCCTTACAAACGAGCACAACCACGAAACTATAAATTTCAAATTGCAGAAAAACCTCTTAATATATCGATTGGTAAGGAAAACATCCCATAGACTATGAATTGATAGCAAGAAGTATGTATACAAGCGCATACACATGTTCATACATACATACATACATACATAGATATACATACATATGTACAATGTACGTATATATTTTGGTTAAATTTGAAAAGTTTCTTTGGGATGTTCTTTGCACATTAATGGAGTGGCTTTGAATCAATATAAATGTACCTGGGTTATTGGAACATTCTAATATGCATATTTGAAGAAACATACATACATGTATGTACAAACATGTATGTGACGTACATTAAATTAATGCAAACTCTATGCATCTATGTATGTAGATAGGTACATTTGTAAATCGTACACTTAAAGACAATCTATAAAATAAAAAAAATAAAACCACTGTGAATTGGCTAAGTAATGGGAATATACTACTAGAACTAGAAGATTAAGGATAATAATAATATTCTATAGAAGTTTATAATGATAAAATCAAAGTTTGTACTTGAATTGTTTGTATTATTGAAAGCTAAAAGGAAGGATTTTCAGAAGTTCTAAACATTGTTTTGTTTACATATTCTAAGATAGCATATCGTACAATGTACACTGAACACTGTACTGAATAAACTTTGGGCCATCCTAATTATTTTTAAATTTAATTGAAATGATCAAAATTTTCTCAGCCACCTAGAAGGCTACATTCTGACTCCAAACGACATCCGACAGAACAGCCCCTCTCGGGTGCTACAATTCATTAATAACACCTCGCTAATAGAGGACATTTAAATATCAGCAGGGGCACCTATAATAGATTTTTTAGGTCTCAGTGGTGAAGAGTCAATAGCCCTACAGTTCCCCTCTAACTTAACCTAACCTAACCTAGTTAGTGTGAGAGAGGGCTCTAGGGCGTCCGAAATTCCTTAGGCCTCTATAGATTTGACATGACAAGCACTTTTTTGTAGAACAAAGCAGCACTTGAGGTGTTCTTTATACGAAAACCTTACAAATGTTTGCAATTTTAACGTTATTTTTAGGCCTTGCCATTTTTAAAGATAATGTCATCATTTAGACTGTTTTTAAGTGCAATTCAACAACCCGGGCCTCAGATTCAAATCAACATACCAGAGAAAAACACTTCAGTCGGTGTTGAAATTGTGACCACCCGTTCCAAAGCCAATCACTCATTGCCCTGAACCATTTGATCGGTTTCTCAAGGGCATTTAAGAAAATAAAATTTTTCAGTGCTTTCCACCCTAACGATCGCTTGGTGAGCCTAATATTTTTTTTTGTTAGATAGATATTCGGAGCAGCTAACATGAAGAAAACAATTCTAAGAAAATACTCCCGCAGAAGATATGAATTTTTTAAGAATTTCTATTGAAAATCTATGGAAACATTGGGCAAATTTGAGCAAAACATTTTTTTTCCCGAATTCCATAAATTTCATCACACAATTAATGATCTTAAAGTTTTCAATTAATTTGTGAAGATTTCAAATGATCAATATAGAATTTCACATCGATGGTGTAAAGTGTGATAATGCTGTATCTGATATTGTAGAGGTTGATTTTGCGGTTTTTTTGCCAAAATATTCTTTGAAAAGAAGCTACTTTATGCGAAATTTTATTTTTTTTAATAAACCACCAGTTTAGCTCAAAAATTCATAAAGTGGCAACACTTAAATATCAATAAAAGTTAAATCTATTTTTCCTTCTCCTGTAAAATCAACTTTTTGCAGTTACAGCATATCCCAGTTACACCGAGGACATGTAAGTATTTCTACACATTTTTACTATGGAACGCTTGAAAATGGCATAAATTCCTATCAAAAAATAAAATTTCACTAAAAAATACTAAACAACGAGATAGACCCCACCATATCTATACATCGTTGGATTTGTACGTTCCTTAGCTTTAATTTGAGTCTAGTCTCAAAGCTGAACTCCAATCCCACAATTTTTTTTAAATTTTTAACTGCCATGGTATTTTTAAACAAATTTTTTATCGAAATGTCCCATCCGAACGATCGCCAAGGTCGGACAAATATTTTGTTTCTGAAATTTGTTTATAGATTCTGAGATAAATATTGAAGGATGCTACAAACTCTGCACCAAAGTTATAATACCCTTTAAAGCTGCCCTCATTCGGGTATAAAGACCATAAATAATAACGTGAAATATCGACGGCTCTTCCGATATCAATAATTTGCCATTAACAAAAATAACGAATTAGTATGTACAGAATTTAATGTGCTGACATCTTTGCGTTAATATACACAGCTCCATTCTATGCTTTAGCTTTTGTGATATATCCAGCCTCAAAAAATATTTTGATTAAAATTCTACCAATTTATTTATCCTTTTGATTTTTGAATTTATTCATTGATAATAATAAGTTTTTCCACGAGTGCTTTTAACCTAAAGCTTATTGCGGAAAATTGTATGTTTTCTTTGTGGACATCTTTCAGAATCAAATGAAAATTCGTACAACCGTCAGCGTTGAC
The DNA here is from genome assembly GCA_026745375.1 of Platyura marginata. Taxonomy (NCBI): domain Eukaryota; kingdom Metazoa; phylum Arthropoda; class Insecta; order Diptera; family Keroplatidae; genus Platyura; species Platyura marginata. The sequence continues at coordinate 1,874 of JANSTT010017789.1, read as the reverse complement.
ATAAACTAAAACAATGAACTAAACGAAACAAAAAAGCTCTGCTTCTATTCTGTACGAATATTGTGTTCAATGAAAGCTCACTGAAGTCGTATACTGGAAACTGTAGTAAAACCTTTCAAAAAATTAACGCAGAAAACTTATTGTTAAAGTTATATCTAAATCGTCATGTTTTCTTCTTGAGTTCCCATTTAGTGGGTTTTAGGTTAATTTTCTTGAAGTAAATTACATTTCGTTCAAACAGTAATGATGATAATGAGATGGAAAAGAAATTCTTTTAGTACTTAGCATAGGATGACGATGTGAATGAATAATAAATAATTAGAGCAAATATGTATGTAGGAATGATACGCACTCAAGTAAGATGTCATTAAAAAATGTAGGTTTTATTAATTTTATAATAATTTAATATTTAGTAATTATAAGTAATAAGTAATGAGTTGTTTGCAGTAATTAATTAAATAAATTTTCCATTGAAAAATACTGAAAAAAGCTGTTTTGAAAATGAAAACTGTTCATTATTAATTAATTGTTTTTTAAAGATTTTATTGAGTGGTCATCATTATTTTTTATTTATAGCATAAAGAAATTTATAAGAAAGGAAAAACTACAGTACAGGCTCTACTATGGAACCATGGAATGTAGGCAAATAACTAAATATTAACATTTGTTTGAAATAATATTTTCCATGGATCATTTTCTTTGATTTTTTATCATTTTTATTTCATTTCTAACCTTTTAGTTACAAATGGGTTATTTTAGCTTTTTACTCAAAAGTTGCATGCAAAAAATGGCATCATATTTTGACCAGAATTTTAGGTTGAAAATTTATTGAAGGAATTTTATTTTATATTCAATGAAACTTTTAAGTTACCAATAAAACTGAAAAGTTGTAAATTAGGTTATTTTAGATTAATATGAAAATTAACTGGATTTTTGTGCAGCGTTACATTTTAGTTGTAGATTAGTTAATTTAGGTGTAGATTAGTTTTCAATAAATTTTTTATCAATTTAGATAATTGTTTAGAATTGAAACCTAAAAGTTACAAAATAAAATATCTTCAATTGTACAGAAAAACTGGACATAGATTTTAAGTGCAATTTACGCAATCGGATGAAACTTTTTCGTTTTAATTGAAACTGAAAAGTTTTTCGGTATTTTTTTTTTGCCACCTATAAGTTACAAAATATTATATTTTTTTGCAATCAATTTCTAATCAAGGTTCTTTCGCTATACTAAATAGTTTTGCAGCAAGTTTCTATATTGCTTTGCAGCGAAGTTTTCTTTATGTCAAAACTACTGTAATGCAACGTACGCAAAACACCGAAGAGCAAACCCTTTGTGAACCTTTTTCTGCAACTTTTATATATATAACTTGTTGTGCGGAGGAGGAAAATTATAGATCAATTCAATGTAAGATTAAACAATACAATAGGTATATACACATACAGCTATATCTCCTACTAAGTGCTATAATTTTGTTGCCATCCCAACAGCTACTCTCTATATATCGACACAATTAAATGACAAAATGTATGATATGTATGTAATATCACCAGGTTTTTCTTTGCTATACAATACATCCATACATACATACATACATAAATACATATAATACACATTCAAATACAATATATTTATATATAAAATGTAATAAATATTTATTTTTGTATAAATAACACATATAACTGTCAAAAAATATTTTCATCTCATATTTTAATATATAGAAAATTTATATTTTCATGAATTATTACTTTACTTTTCATCAGAAAACGTCGAGAAAATGGTAATTTTCCCTACGTAATAACTATACGCGGCGCTCACTCAACTCCATGTGTTTACGTTCCCCAAAAATTTCCATTACGAGCACAAATAT
>JANSTT010017788.1:0-15772 GCA_026745375.1 Platyura marginata | reverse complement strand
GCGTCATTTTTGCGCTCTATGTGCCTCAGAAGTTACGATTTGACTTTGTTTTGGAAATCCGGACAATTCGATATTTCGGACAGGCTCTGGCTTCTAATTGTCCGAATTATCGCGACACCACTGTATATATAGTCTACATCTACAGTATATGTATAATGATAGGTAGATATTTTGAACAAAAAGCTTTTCTTTTTTTTCCTTTTTTATAATCCGACTTTAAGTATGTATGAAGAAAAAAAAACAACCATTTTTGATGAACATTATAGACAAGTCACTCGTTTTAACCACGCAACTCACATCATCTATAGATACACACGATTTTCACAGTGTGTGCTGAAAAGACGGATGCGTTTTTTGGTTTTTTTTTTTTTTTTGATTTTTTTTTTGTGTTCGATAAAATTAAAAATAACGAGGTGTCCGTGTGAACGTGTAGTATGTATTATAATGTGTGGTAACCTCTTCTAGGTATTTATGATTTTTCGATTTAATTAATTAATTAAATAAATCTATAAATTATGATGATTATAAATTTGATTTGAATTGTTATAAAAAAAAAACGAAAAAAAAACGGTAGGTTAAAATTACCACCATATTACCTACAAATATCTGTGTGTACCTAAATTATTTACCAACTTAGCTTTAGCGATAATATTTCCCATTGAATTTCGTTTCGTATATTTAAGGGTCATTACACTGCAATTAACTCATTTAAAAGGTCAATATTTTTAGAAAACTTTTCCAAACATTAGCGTAATTAATTCAGTGTCATTGCTCTTTTGTTTAGCACCTATTATGTGAGCATTATCATCATTGACCATTTATTTTATTTAAATTGTTCACGTAGGGTAAAGTAGAGCAGAGTTGACTATTTTTTTTTTATGAGGAATGTAAAACATCAAAACATCATTGGTTTTACACTTAGAGGTCAATTGTTTGAAGAAAAAAATAGGATTTCGTAAGGAGTCATTTTTAGGAGATTGTTTGAATCATTCCAGAGTCATGAGTCGTGATCGTAATTGTATGCTTCAAAATATATGTGAAGATTTGGACGCTACAGTAACCCCACTTCATTCCTAGTCTACCTTAAAATAGGAACTTTCCTGAGATGTTAACCTATTAAGTTACTGCTTCTAAGGTTTCATTCTAAAAAAATCATCCATTTGGCGAATTTACTAAGGCCAGAAGTATTCATAATTTATTATTAATAGAATTTCGTATAAAATACTCTTCAATATCCCTATCATACAATCATTTGTCAAGTTCCAGGAACAATTTTAATCTCATTCCAATTGTACATTACGAGCTTTAACTCCTTGATGGTTCATATGATTCACGATTCCAATGACGGTTTACGCCTACAAACCTCAAGACCGCCTGCATCGAAAATTGTAATTTTTAATGTTTTCAAATTAGGGTCGTCGTTTAAGATTTTGTAGGTTGTTAAAGGAACCTTTTTTTTAATTTGCTTCTTTTAACTGTTGACATATGTCACAAATTTAACAGAAGGATCATTTACATGATTTGACAGTTTTTATGGGATAGTCTAACTCTAATTCATATTAATCATTTTCAGTGTGTTAAAAAATGTAGAACAAATATGTGTCACAAATATAGATTTCAGTGTGTAACATTTACATTTATTACATTTTGGTATTTTATCGATCATTTGTTAACGACACCCTTAATCCAGAATTGTTTAAGTAACAAATAATCGATAAAATACCTAATTTGTTACTGGCAACAAATGTAAATGTTACATTTACTACATGTATTTATTACCAACATTGGTACCCATCCCATTTTTCAGCCGAATAATTGTCGCCAATTCGCCATTCGAAACTATTTCGGAACAATTCTGAATATCGATGGTTATTTGTTTCAAATTTTTCAGGAGACAGAAAAAACTAAATTTTTTTGGAACAGCATTTCAACGAATAAGAGGGGAAATGTTGCCAGATAGTGTAAAATATCCTAAATAAGCAGATTTCATTAAAAAAAACCATTTTCTTTAAAAAATCATGTTAGGGACTTTTCTCAAATAACCGTCATTATGTCTTATGATGGAGTTTTTTTCATGTACTTATTTGTAAAATTGAATTGAACGGAATCGTATTAGTTTGCTACATTTGTTGCATTTGTTACATTTGTTTCATTTATTACCACAGTTGGTTACCAAAATTCGGTAACAAATGTAACAAATTCGGAAAAAAAGTGTTACTCTAACAATCCTGCCTATATCGAGTTAGTTATAATGAGTTAACGGGTATTGTATATAAGCCATCGATTTGTAATTTAATAAAGCGATGTTTTTTGCCAATAAAATTAAAAATCAAATATATGTGTAAAATTTGCATCCGACATTAAATTCATTTATGCAAATTTATTTATTTAATAGTGCATCCATTATACAATTCATAATAATTAAAATACGATCTATACTTAATGTTTAATCACATATTGAACATTTTCAATTAATAGACTGCCCATACGTATTTTTATTATTATTATTATCGAATGAATGCAAATGAAGAGATGACGAAAACTGAATTTTCATTAAGCCGAATCAAAGCTGATTGGATATATTGTAACATTATTATGTTTACACTTGAGTACCTATATAGCTACAGACACACACACACACACACACACACACACACATACACACAGGCACAAACACAATCCTTCGAATTTAATTAAAACGATGATGGCCTTATCAATTTGACTTAGATCTTAGACGATAGTTGATGATAATTATTTCACTTCTATAAGAGCTCATGTAAAATCAATGAACAAATTTTTGTATGATAATAAATTTGATTGATATGAACAAATTTGATTTTATGTTTGTGTTGTTTTAAAGAATTAAATTATTTTGTTATTGAAATGTTTATTAGCCTGATTAAAATTTTTGCTGACAATTATACAATCTTTTTGCCTAAATGTCCTTTTAATAGAATGAAATTCGAAATTAAATTAAAAATAATTTATGCAGCAAATTTTAACGAAAGAAAACATTTTCAAATTTCGTAGGTAGCAAAAAAAAAAAAAAAAAAAACAAATTATTAATTATAAATTTACAATAACAACAAATGTTGCTGATGATTTCAAAATAAATGTAGGCATGCAAAAAAAAAATGACATCAAAACACAATGCTCAATAATTGGGCGTTTTTTTCTTCTTTCTTTTTTTAAATGTACATATATCACTACTTATGTATACATAAGACACACTACATATGTAAGTATATGCCTTTTGGTATATAATACATCAATGTCGAAATAAATTTTTTTATTTTTGCCAACGCCGAATTAACTTGGCCTTGAACTTGTTCTGCGTGAGTGTTTTGTGTTGTGCGCCACAAAAAAAAAAAATTCGTTTATTTTGACAGAATGCGAATTAACTGTGATTGCAAATATTTAATTATTTTTGCTACAATTGCACATACAGCGGCTGGTCTACCTAAGTGTTTTTTTTTCAGTTTTTGCGTAATTATGTAGGTTTTACACTTGAAATAGTACCGATTAGCACATATATTCAACAGTACATAGTAGTTTGAAATAGGATCTATAGTTTGACGTAAATCGACAAATATTTGAATCAATCAATCTCTACATAAAAGAAAAAGGAATATTCTTGACAGAAAATGTTGACGGCAGGACTAATTTAAATTCGTTTTGTTGCGTTCCCACTTTAATATTTGAACAACTTGCGTTGCTGTTAGGAAACATTTTTTTTTATTGCAAACAGTGACGTTCCGTGTCAATTTTTAATATTTTTTGGACACACAATAATGATAAATAACGCCACTAGAACAAATCTTGTAAATTTGTTGACCAATTTTTTTAATTAGACAGTTAGAATAAAGTTATTTTTCTGTGCTTGATAGTCTGGTATAGATCTAGAGATTAATTCTTTCGTTTAATCAATTTGTGGTAGAACTAGAAACGGAGAGTGGAATGTAATCACTAGTTAATCAGTGCAAAGAGAGGTATGGCACCTTGACCTTAGGTTGTTAGACCTTCATAAATCTGTCCATTAGATCTCGTTCTACCATTCTAAAAGATCAATGAACTGTGGAATGATGGCCCAAGAGGCGTCACAGCCAGCCAGACGTATGTATTTCAAGCGTCTTTGGTCACAGGGAGTCGCATAGCAAATGTTGAGCCATTTCGGCCAGTTTCTCGTGCAGAATGTGCAGGTTCGTTCTTCCACCATACCCATCCTCCCGAGTAGATCCCCTTTGAAATCTCCACTACATATGTCGTTTGTGAACAAATAATTTCCCTTTTCTCATGCTCCTCTAGTCTAGATCCAAGTGTCCATGAACAAGACGTTCGACACACTCCAATTAGACGGGTGCCGGAAAACAAAGAACCTATTCGGCAAGCTGCGAAAATTCAGAGAGCGTTCATGTACTGGAAGATTTTAACCCAGTGTTCATCAATGCTTCTCATCTTATTCTGTTAATTCGTTCAATTTTCGCTTGTCATGGAAACTGTCAAAAATGTCAAACAATGTTCGACTGTTAAATGAGTGCGTTTAAACATTATTTGAAGTCACTCATTTTGCCCTGCATCCACTCGTTTCGTTGTTTTAAAATAAATTTAAAAGAGTAAAAATTGTAGGAAAATGAAAAAAAAGGATAGAAAAAGTGAAAAAGTCATAGTTTAGCTCAAGTTTCCATCTTTCCAACTTATTTTATCTACATTTTCATCTAATTTTTATGTTTAAAATTTAAAGTGTGTGTTGTAAATACTAATAGGTCCCATACACAGGCGAACATGTTCGCGAACTTGTACGCGAACATAAGATGTCTCCCCGTATGTGGGAAACTTGGCGAACATAATTAAAGTGCGCGAACTTGGTGTTGAAAATCAAAGTTTTTTGATTTTTGCTGGGCGGAGTTTCAAGTTTACGAAATTGTGTGCTGTAGTTCGCATAAAAAATGTCATACATCGTGTAAATTTCATTGAGTGCACTCGGAGTACTTTATTACACAATTTTTGATAATTAAATTTTATTTAAATCGCTCAAACTTTTAAATTTAAACCGATGTGCACTCGATTTGTACGCACACCATGTTCGCGGACGAAGTTGTCGCACATGTTCGCCTGTGTATGGGACCCATAAATAAGCAAATTAACATAAAATTTAATTTTTCTTTGAGTAGGTACCTATAGGAACATACTTTAAATAATAAATATGCATTAATATCGTACATCGGCATCGGTATATAATTCATAATGTACATATGTAGAGGTATGCCAGAAATGTTGTTAACAAAGAAATGGTTTTTTTTTTCTATTTTAATGTCAATGATGGAAAATGTTTACAAATTTAACACCATTTTTTTGGTGATTGAATAGGTTGGAAAAAGGTATATTTATGTACACAATAGGTACCGTTTTTGTTTGCATCATCAATTTGGTGTGTTTTTTTTGAGTGATTTAACCAACCATAAAAAATCAGCTGAGTTTGAATGAACATTGTAATTCAAATGTAATCAAAAATCAACATTTTAAAAGCTCAATATGTAAATGAAAAATCATTTGGGGAACTGCTATTTTCTTTATTCATTTTATTTTATTCTAAACATTTGCATAATATCTGAACATTGGCTTTTTCTCTCCATCTACATATGTACATGTTTGTTCATACATATACATATATATACATATATATGAAGGTACAATTTAGTTGTATGTACACATTGTACATACGAGTATAAGATAGGTAACCTCTCTATAAGCTTCAAGCTAAGTTATTCATATGCTAATAAAATTTATGTTGATAGGTCGTGACTGCGGTTCGTATACGTTTATAATAGAAACTTTAAAATGTGGTTCATCTCTTATTCTAGCAAATAGAAAGAAAGGAGCGAGAGGAAAAAAAAAACAGAGTGCCAATGCCAGGCAAATTTTATAAATTTAAAAATGATTCTCTGATGTTGGATATGAAAATATAATATGATGATAGTAAAAAGTTGAGCTTGTTAAATATAGAAATCGTGTCCTTTTTGAATTTATATTTATTTATGGATAATACCAAATTTAAATAAAACATGAAGAATGAAAATGACTCCAGCTCATTTTTTTCTACAAACTAAGAGTTCTGCTAGTCAAGGTCAAGTGGTGAAAATTGTCTTCTTTCTTTAGTATAGATCAGGGATTAACACCGCTTGCGCTTCTCAAACGCAATGCACACATTTACGCGTCTATCGTACACAAATTTTCACAAGAAATTGGATTTTTTTTTTAGTTATCGCCTATTCGCCTAACACTGAAATTCGTCCTCGAAAGAAAAAAAATGGTTTTCAACAAGCCTCTGACTCAGTTAGCTTATTTATCATAATTCCATAATTACAAATAAATGAAAATACAAGTAGCCTATTGTTATGTGTGTTGTACTTATTAGCTTCTACTCAATGTCAGAAGATATGCGATGTTGTGCGCATTCTTTGTTTGACGAAACTATTTTGTTGTTTCTTTCAATTAGAAAAAAAAGACATCCACGCAGCAGTCAACCGAATGATGAGTAAATAGTTGCTATATTACTTAAATTAAATAATAACAAAAATATGCATTGTTTTCCGATATGTGCTTGCATTTTGTGATTTTTGTACGTTATCGATCCGTACTAAACCAACACGATTGCATTTATTAGCTCTCATCTTTTTGTTAATCCCTGCTGTAGATCATCAAAACACTGTCTTATGACCCAGATAAAAGAGGCCCTCTGTACACAAAGCACAATCTCATGCCAGCAAACAAATCAATTTTTCACTCAAACCGGTTTTGCCCTTTTTTTACACAAGACATGCAATGCAATTATGCCTGCAATTTAAATCTAGCTAAGGCACGTGCCTGAAAAGTAAAGAATTTCAACCCTAACCGTAGCAAGATATTTTATAGCACAACCTACCAAGATTGCCTTTAGAGGCACATATGAGAAATACCTGTATTTTTACATGTTATACATGTTGAAAATTAAATGTGCCCCAAAGGCACATGTTAGTGGGATTCGGGTTAACGTTGGGTATTCTGTTCGATGAAAGTATGTTGTTTGTTTGTTTTTCCTTAGCATCCATTCGAATGACGATGGACCTTTTTGAATAGGACCAAAATAACCAAGGAATACCGACCACGAATACGATATTATTTCTCCAATTGACGGACATGGTTTACTATTTTTAATGTTGAAAACAATGAAAGGGCCCTGTTAACTATTGTTGATAATACATCAAATAATATGATTGCTGCCTCTCTTAAAAATGACAGTTCAAGTCGATTACAGTGACCAGGGAGTGCCGACAATGACCATGCTTTGTAGTGTCTCTTTGATTATTATGATTTCCTCGAAAACAGGAAACAACAAAAGTTTGTTAATCAAGTTTTGATGATAAAACCGGGATTTTTTTTTTTTTTTTGGTAATGGAAAACGGTAAAACCGTAAAATTTATTTTTGGATACGCTTCAATTGGATGATATTACACGAAATTGGATGTAGAACAAAAAAATTCTAAAGCGACCGAAAGTATCAGTAATCTAATAAGTAATAAGTAAAAAAAAAAATAAAAAATTATTAAAAATTTGCACCGCATGCATATTAAAAAGTTATTCACCGATAAACCAGCATGGTGTGGTGCAGATGGAGATGGATAAAACTATTAACGATGAAATAATTGTGCAATTTAATATCATTAACATATTATTATTATTATAACAGTTTCGCAAGCGATTATTACACACTGCATTTGATATGTCTTACAACATTCAACAATGAAAACGATTTTTTCTTTCTTGTATTGTACATTCATAGGTAGTATTTTCTTTTATTTATTTTAGATATGCGTTGAAGCGTGATTAGATTAATTATGTATTGTGTTATGTTATGTAAGTTGTTTGTTTATGGGAGGTTTTGGATAGTTTTTGTTTTTGTTTTTATATAATTATATTGTACTTGATATTGGTATTTGTAGAAATTAGAAATTATTAGGATGTAATTTGTTTTGAAGAACCTTAATTGAGTAAAAAAAAAGCCTAAAATTGATCAAAATTACTTTAAACTTAATTTTTGATAGAATAAACGAATTTTCTGTATAAATAAATAAAATAATTAACTTACAATAATAAAATTGTTGCTGGAAAAACTTATGCGTTAAATGTCTGTCCTTACCTGGAAAAAAAGAAAGAAATTTTATTAATTAACATACTTTAATTTTATAGAAACTGCAAATTCTTATGATCAAATTACTGTCAAATACATTTTTATATCGAGGGTTATTTGTTCAAATTTTTCAGAAGAGAGAAAAAACTAAATATTTTTCTAAAGAAAGAGATGCGATAGGGACCATTTAAAAAGCGGGAAAAACCTATATTTGTTCGTGAAATTTAGTAAAATAGTGTTGCCAGATTGTGTAAAATATCCCAAATTACAAGATTTCATAAAAACTGTTTTTGAAAAATTTTATATTAACGCGTTTAACATTTCAATATTTTTCCTTTAAGGAATTAAGGATTAAGATTTTATTTTAGTTTTTACTAAATTTTTACTTCCATTTTATTTCAAAATTAATTTTCGAACTTTTTATCGATGTTTTAACAAAATGTTGAGTAATCCGTCAAAAACAACAAACTAGGCAAGTCACTTACACATAGATATTTGTGAAACAAAAAAAAAAAAAACGTCGATGTCGCCCCTGTTTTTAATTGTAGTTTTCTCAAAATACAATCTCCACATTTATAAGAAAAATATTTTTTTCCCATTTTTTTGTTAATTTCAGTGATAATAGGTTAGGTTCTCAACCAAATCCCAGTACAATCTTAGTGAAATTTACTTCCGTCAACCGTTGAAATTGAAAATATCCTAACTAAGGTGTAAGAAAAATGGGAATAAAAAGGACGACCCCACCTGATATTGTAATTCTTGTTTAAATTTTTGTTTTTAAAATAATCATAGTGTTTCAAAATGGTTTCGAATTCAAATTTAACCCCATTGATGAAGAATGTGATTTTGATTTAATATTTTAAGCGAAATACAACAATTCTGCATGGGGTCCTACATTAACCCCACCTGGTATAAATAAGTACTGTCGATCATCTGGTACCACAAGGGTTAATAAAAAAAATAATTTATTCAAAATTTACACTTTGGTCATAAAAAAAAAATAATAAAAAATAAATGAAAAATTCGCGATCGATTTATGTTCGTCAGAAATGATCGATTGGTCCTTTTATAGAAGCCAATATGACTTTCAAAGTGGCTTTAAATTGGAATTTAACCGCATTGTCGAAGAAAGTGATTTTGATTTTTTTTTAAGCGAAATGCAACATTTCTACATTGGATCCTTCATTAACCCCACCTGGTATAATATGTACTATAGATCACCTGGTACTACAAGGGTTAATAAAAAAAAATTTATTCAAAATTTACATTTTGGCCATCAATAAAATTAATGAAAAATTCGCGATCGACTTATGTTCATCCCGTCCTTTTATAAAAGCTAATATAACTTAAAATTCCCTTAAAATAAGATTTTTTTGCTTCCTAAAATAATATCTAAATCTTCACATTACGTATATCAATAGCAACTAATTCGTATTTATTTGAATACATAAATTTCGAACTAATGCATTGTCACATTTTATCGAAATTTATTTAGAACGATCCCATACCCATACAATATAATTTTCTATTTCCCATTCGCTATTGTAGATAAGAAACTCTCAATAATCATTAAAACGATCATAGGCTCTGGCAATATAAAGCAATCCTTTTATCTTAATTCACTTGAATGAGATTCACAAATAGTGTGTCTGTCAGAAACTTAATGAAACACCACTTAACTGAAACCGACAATTTATCTTTTTTATAGACATCATCCATTCAAGTGCACTCAATAAGAAGCACCCATATGCTGTTGTATTATAAAAGCAATTCACACTTGCTTTACCACTTCTGTGAAATAATTTTTAAGTAAAAATTAACAACAACAACAACAAAAGTTGTACGTATTTTCTATGCCTTTCATGAGTGAAGTTTTTTTGTTGTTGTTTGATGTGGGTAAGAATAGATTTATTGTGATAGAAGTAGTAAAAAACTAATAGAGAAAAGATTCACTAATTATCTCAATAGGCATTTTACGATATGAAAATGTGCGAGATGCCAAACACCACAAATGTAAAGGTCTCGTTGCATTACGATTATATACTTAAGACCATGATCTCAAGATTTGAACACGCAAGAATTTTCACACGTGACGTATCGAAATTGTTTCATTCAGTAATTGATCTTAAGACAAAAATCCCTGTACGTATATGTTATCACACAGATGCCAAGGCCAAGAGTATAATGCAGCTCAATGGACAAATACAGATGAACAGAAAATCCAATGAACAAAAAGATGAACGAATAAATTAATTGGAGTAACGATGAATTTCGATTTCAAATTTCACGACAAAGAGTTATGTAAAACGACGATTTATAGACGAGAATCATGACAATAACTTATATAGCACCAATGCGGGTATTGGCAACCCAACAAAGCTATAATATAATCAATTGGTGCGCATAAAAAAACAAATACTCTTGGTCCAGAGACTATACCTTGAACAACGCCAGTGTATCGATTATACAACGCTTTTTTTGATATTGATACAAAGAACACTGGAAGACAATGGAAAAGTGTGATATTGTACAAAAAAAAAAACGGTCGTTCAATTGCCACGAACAAATTCGCTAGCGCCATTCAGGGCCTTAGGACTTCGAATTTAATTTTGCTTACAAAAATGAAAAACCTATTGTTGCGGCACATTTGTTAAGAGCTAATTTTAATTTATTGTGTCCTTTTTTATAATAAATTTGCGAATTCTGTCCGAAAACCTTATATTTTGTATAATAAATAGTAATTAATGTTAATGACACCAAAGACAGCGCATCACTTGTCTTATTTCAATAGTCGCCACTAATTTCCTTATACATTAAACATTAAACAATTAAAATTCCGATAAAAATCATATGTAAAACACATAAAAAAAAAAAAAAACTCGTCTACTAGTAATCAATAAATTATTATGTAGATCCATCAATATGCAAATTATATTTACTTACAATGAATGTTGAAAGGAACAATGTCGAATAAACAAAAAACAAAAAACAAAAATCAAGAAAAACGAAACGCATCAGAGAGTGTAGGTATTTATTTTTAAAATAATCATCTTGCATAAAAAACCTGTCTCGTAATTGAGGTAGATCAAGTTTAATACATAAAAATTTGCAGTGCTCTTACGTTTACATACCATATGCATATATTATACATACGAGTATGTACCTATAAACTCACCTTACTTTACCTAAGCTAACCTACATTATTGTGCTGGTGCACAATTTAGCATTGTCAGTGCTAGTGACAAAACAAAAGTAGAAAATGTCTTTTCTCCTTTAAGCATGATAAGTTGCTGTTTGGGTGGTATTAACATGATTTATGCATTCATGGAGGTAAATGTTCTGAATAATATATATAAAATACAATTTTGGCTAGGACAGCCAACTAATTTTACGAATTATCTTTGTAATACTGTAGTGGTTAGTGGAGCGTCTGGGGAGAAGATGCTTATATTCCATTTTCTATGTTTTATATGTAAATTCACAACAAAGAATAATGACAACAGTGACTGTACACAAGTTTGTACAGTGTTTAAAAACAAAAACAAATAAAAATCATGGATATACATGATAGTTTATGTTCCATTCAACTCTATTCTGTTCGGTTCTATCCCGTTCGGTTCCATTCTATTTCGTTTTGTTCCGTTCTGCATCATTATATTCAGTTTCATGCTATTTCGGTATGTTTCTTTCTCCGCAGGACAATGTGTGATTTCCTAATCTTTCCGACCTGAACCTGGAAATTAAATTCATTCGGCTTTATCTGTGGATGCTGACTCACAGCTACATTTCTATATCTAACCACAAGCTCATTGCCCTACGGTGGCAGATTGCTGAACATCATGGAGACTAAAAAAAAAAAAAGATGTTTCTTTCTGTTCCGTTTTTTTCGATTCTGTTCCATTCCGTTTAATTCTGCTCCGTCCTATTCTTTTTCTATCTGTTCCATTCTATTCCGTTCTATTTGGCCCTGTTCTCCTCTGTTCTGCTCTATTCTTATCCATTCGATTCTGTTGTTTTCTGTTTCGTTCTGTTCCATTCCGTTTCATTCTATTCTATTTCGGTTTGTTCCGTTCTGTTCAGCTTAATTTATGTTTCTATCTGATTAAAAGCTAAGCATATTTTATGGAACATAACACAAAGGAAAATTCCATAAATAAAGCATTTTTATGTTGTTCTTTGAATTACAAAAGGATGACTCTATAAAGTTCAAGGTCATTTGTAGATATTGTATGTAGATTGAAGGGTCAATTTGTAGAAAATTTTATCTAAAATTGCAAGTCTAAATCAGACAATAGCGGAATCGTTCAAAACTAGCGCAAATTTTGAGTATCGGAATTATTCGATTTACCCGACATAAACAAATTTTCTCAAAAAAAAAATTCTATTCCAATTCTGCTCATCGATTATGTTATGCAACCCTGTCCAGAGCCGCCATTTTAAATTCATAATTATCTTTGGGTTTACAAATCGCCAAAAAACGGCGATACTTATCTCACCGGAATAAACATTTTTTTTTTTTTTACCCAATTCTTCTATCGCGTCCGTACGCACAAAATAATTTTACAATATTCTTTAGCCAATCACAATTTGTTTTGTTAGACAGAAAACAAAAAAAAAAAAAAAACAAAAACAAAAAACGGACTGTAACTCATAATTATTCTTTTTTATTATCCGCCATAAACAGGTTTATTGTTGTAAATAATATGACCTTCGAAACATTATAATGAAGAATTATTCTGCTAACGACCAATTAAAGTACATGAAGTTGATTTTAGCACAAATTTTACTTTCACTTTGTACAAAGATCACCACACTCAATTATTCTTTGAAAACAAGCAATTATGTAGCTTAAAACCGCGCACTTTTGTATAAAATGTTGCTTAGTTAGTTATTCTTACCTTTGGGATAATTGGTTTGATTGTAATTTTTGTTGAAATAATTATTTATAGAAACATTGCTTAGTTTGGTATATTTTTTTAGTTCACAGCATTGTTGTAATTCATTAAATTAAGTTGTAAAAGACTATGAATTTTTCTTAAAATAATACAGGGTGATTCATTTAGTAAAATCTAAACGTAGGGAAGACCGGGGCGAGGTGGCGCATGGGATGAGATGGCACAGTCCAATTTACTCATAGTCAGTACAGTTTATTTTAAAATATAGTACTACGTTTTATAAAATATTCAATTCTGCATATTCGCCATATAATCTAGTCTAGATGTCCGTATGACGCCATTTTGTTTCTTTATCGACGAAAAATAAATTCAATGTTTCTAGAATGAACGTGCGACCCACACTACATCTAAAAAAAAACAAAAAAAACCGGAAGTGGGAACAAAAATCGGAAGTAGGATAAAAAACCGGAAGTGGGAACTGAGATTTGAAGCTTTAAAATGAGATATTAGGCATCCGAATATGTTAGACCGTTTCCGAGTAAATTATGTTTTTAAAAATTTGCGCCACGCCCCGGTCTCTCCTACCTATAGAGCCATAAATGTGGATGGGTTAATATTATGAGAAAAAAAATTCCACTAGACTCCTGTCCCGGAAATGAACCGTTGCCTAGGTTTTAGCAACTTGTTGTTGATTGGGTTACTGAAATTCAATAATTCACTGAAATTCTTATAACTTCGGTTAAACCATGTTAAAGTCGACCGATTTACTTCGTTTTACGCTTAGGGCAAAATTCCCCCACTTCTTCGAACCCATTTTTCTTGTAAATTACGTATTTTCTCGTGTTTTCTTCCACTAATTGAGAAAATTTTGAAAAAATTGTACATATATACAAAAAAGTTTTTGTTTTTTGTACTACATAATAGGGGATCACCATCTTTGATCCATAGTTAACCCTTACAGGACCCATCATACTAAATGAATATAAAGAATCCATTTTCTCACAATTCTTAGATGAAATTGAAAAAGGGTGGGAGAAGTAGTTTAGTATAGGGGAACACCATTTTTGATCCATAGTTAACCCTTACAGGACCCATCATACTAAATGACTATAAAGAATCTATTTTCTCACAATACTTAGATGAAATTGAAAAAGGGTAGGAGAAGTAGTTTAGTATAGAGAAGCGTAGTTTTGCTTAGCAGATATTTTCTGTGGGATTCATAGTTTTTGAGCTACTGTGTCAAAAATTCAAAAGTCAAAATTTTTTCCAATTTCAGAATTTTTTTTTAAGAAAACTAGATTTTTCGTGTCGATACAAAGTTTTCTATATAGCTTCGGATAATTCCCTTGTTCTAACCTCAAATTGACCTTGAAATTAAGCAAATTTTATGAGTTTGAACTACAACAAATGAATCACCCTGTACACAATGGCATGTCATCAAAGACAAAACAAAAATTCATGTAAATTTCTTAGGTTTTTCTTAGATATTATATTACATAGATATATGATACATACTCGTATACATGTATTTATGCTATTGATGGAGGTAGTATAATAAATCAGCTTTTACTTTTGTTGCTAGACAACTTTTATCTCAAAAAAAAAAACAAAAAAAAGACGTTGTTTTACTACTTTTGATATGTCCAAGCCAGAAAGAGCATTTCGGTATAATTTATTGCTATTTTATTATATTTTAGCCAAATGCCTAACAATGATTGATAAATAAGTTGGACTTTCGATCTTACCGCAAAGCTTCCTGTAGAAATGTTCTTATATGGCTTGTCCCATATTACTATTCACATTCATATCATAGATATATAGAAGGCATTTTCTTTGGAAATTTAATCGGGAGGGGGTGGGGTGGGCTACCTATACGTGATATTATGCTTAAGAGAAATTTAAGACTATTATGTTATCCGTGTCCGTATTTATTGCCAGATTTATATAAAAAGGAAAATCAAACATTGAGATCCATCTTCGTATTTCTTCTTATATGTGAAAATATTTTGCCCATTTTTGTTTTCTGTTTTATAGTACATCAAAAGAAAATGTGT
The DNA here is from genome assembly GCA_026745375.1 of Platyura marginata. NCBI lineage: Eukaryota > Metazoa > Arthropoda > Insecta > Diptera > Keroplatidae > Platyura > Platyura marginata. Next base: position 656 of record JANSTT010017788.1, on the reverse strand, counting down.
TTTGTATACAAATCAACGTTAAGTCACAATGTGTTCTCAACTTGTTTTCGTAGGTAAACTGTTTGTTCTAGTGGATTACGTATCCTTTATAGTAGACGTACAAATCTTTCAAAGTCTATTTTTATAGACAATAGTAAAATTCAATTCATCTTTTTTTGTTGTTGTAAAATAGCCGATATTATAGATTGGAAAAAATTTTTATTTTTATTTTTCACTAAAAGTCAAGAAAATTGTATAAAAATTGTTTAAAGTGCCGAAAAAGTCATTTACTTGAAAATATTTTGAGAGTTGAAAATTTTTAAATTAAATTTTTCAAAATATTTACAATTTTTGAAAAAATTATTTTTTTTAAAATAATTTTCGCATAGTCGCCCAAATAGAGGAGGGCTCGTAGTACATACTCGTAGTATATTAACAAAAATAAGAAAAAAAGGCTGCTAAGTAAAGATACGGTGCTTCCACACAAAACTACTCTTCCCTTCATTTTTCAAACCTTTTCCTAACATTTCCATACGCTCTTCCACTTTTCCCTACCTTTCCCCACCCTCCCTCCACTTTTTCCCACCATTTATGAGAACCATTTATGAGAAACAAAAAAATAAGAGTTTTTTGTTTATGTCATTTTATCGAAATTTTGATTTTTAGTGTGCTAAAAA
>JANSTT010017787.1:0-15772 GCA_026745375.1 Platyura marginata | reverse complement strand
GATCTTACTCTAGGACTACATAATAAACTGTCAAAATTTCAGCTTTCTAGCTTCAGCCATTTGGCCGGAATCTTGATCACGGAATGACGGACGGACGGACGGACGGACATGCATATTTCGACTTAGAATTTCACGAGAAAGGCAAGGGGCATTACAAACTCCGTACCAAAGTTATAATACCCTTCGATTAACATCATACGGGTATAAAAATTAATTTTGTTATAAATTATTTAACAGATTACACAGTTTCTATAGGTGTCCAACTTCTTTTGAAAGTCACTATACATTAAAAATAGATAATATCGAAAAATAAATCGTATTTAAATTATTTTTTTGTTATGTACGAATGTACGTACATTGTACAATATATCTTTAGTTTTTTAAGACTAAAATGTCTTAACTTAAGATGTTGGGAGAATTTCCATCGCTGATAAGGATAAATAACAATAAATTATTATTTTGAAAACACAGTAGGTACATATTCGAAAAGTATGTACAAACAGAAAAGGAACTTCTTTTGAAATTGTGTCTATGAAAATCTTTAAATAATAATTTTAGATAACGATAATTAACCCATTTGTGCCTAGAATTTTTTTTTTGTGTAGCAGTATGATTACATTAATATAGTGCATAGTGCATTCCAATAAAGATGTTAAGGAATTTATCATTGGGTCGTTTTCGATCCTTTTGGCACAAATGGGTTAAATGAAAGCGAAAATCGTTGTTTGGTTAGTTGTTTTATTTTTTTTTTGCAAAATTCAATTTACAGTGCTATTTATAAAAGCCTATCAGTTTATTTGTAGTCTTATCTGTAGAATAAGCTAATGTAATCAGGGCCGCATTTACATACATACAATTATAAATTTTATATTATTCCAATTCATATAACAACTCTTTACTTTAATTAGTAATCAATCATCTTTACTTACTGCCAAAATCAAAAAAATTAATAATTAATTTAGAGTAAATGATCTATAAATGTCTGGAATCTGGAACAGAACTTTTTGCTACTAACCTTCCTTCTATAAAATATTTGTCAATAAACTTTGCCGTTTTGAATTTAAAGCTCTTTTTTCTTTTCACACCGCCCTAACTTTTTTTCTATGAGATCTACATATATGTTTGTATATTAAAAAAATTCCAGAAGAAAATTTGGACTGTACCTAACAATTCATAACCAGCATGTATCATATTATTCCTATAAAGATTTTGATAGGATGCAGCAAATATGACTACACTACACGCCTTTCCTTCATATTTAAAATAGGACAAAAAAACATTTACATGGGACAAAATATATCGTCACCGAAATATCAAACACGGCTATCAAATTTAAGTAAAATGGTCATCACAAAAAAAAAATATTGTAAGATTGTCAAAATCGCTCGAAGTGTTTACGTTTTTCTTTTTACTTTCCTGTAAAATTTGGTTTTTGGTTGATAGTCGTTTTTAACATTTCGGTGACGATAAATTTTTTAATGCAAATTAATAAATATTAACAAAAAATAAATCTGTATAGGTGTTGTAAAAAAAAAAAAAAAACGCATCCTAAACCTACCCCTCGGGTGATGTGGAAATGGTTTAGGATTTAGGGTGACCTAAACAAATATTGAATCGGGCGCAAAAATAACTAGAACCGGGTCTGAATGTGATACGGTTATCACATGTTGCAGTAGATACGAGTCAGTGTAAAAGATACCCGAGTCGTTTACGATAAAGATAATTGTAATTTTTTTTGTACTATTTGTTCATAGCAGAGAATATCATCGAGCATTTATAAGATTCGCTAAATAAAGTATTATTGTTAGTGTTGGCTATATTTATTAAGTGAATTCAATAATTGTAGTGTTTTTATATAATTTAATGTAAGTTTATAATTTAATTTTACTTTAACTACACAAGTAACCATTTTATCGAAAAAATAGAATGTTTAGTAAAATGTCTTAAGAAAGGAATGTAAAAAAGATGGCGAATACTGAAAAAAAATGAAAATACTTTGTAGAGACACAAATTAAAAGTTCAGTAATTTTTTTTTTAAATCTTAGCTTTTAAATTTGATAAACATTTTTAATAGTTCTGCTAGAAAAATGTTCCATAATAAAATTATACATTGGAAAATATATGCACTTTTCATTTTTCAAAATGAGTAGTGCTAATAAGATTGATTATATAAAGTCAAAACATTAAGCTCAATTCATATGGGTAATCATAAAGAGCTAAATAGAAATTAAATTAAATAGGAATTAGACATCCCTTGTAGAACGAGCGATTCTTGTTTCGGTAATAAAATTATATCACCCCTCTGCCATAAACGAATATTCCTAAGACTCCGAAACGTTGTGCTTCCCTTCGTAAAATTTAATAATTCTATTTACAAAATTATTCTATAAAATTATTGAAACTTTTTAACTTTTACCTCATCTGTAAAAGAATCGAGTGTAATCACGGCATAACAACAATATATTCACAACAGAAATGACAATTATGAAGCATCATACTATCTATCTATCTCTATCTATCCTTCTGAGTGATGAACAGTTATGTGTCTCTTGTTTTCGTTTTGCTTTTTATTCCTCTCGCTAAAAAGCTAGTCTTTCTGTAGTGTAGCGTGTTTGAAGACACATACATATACAAATTGTACATTTTCGGTTTAATAATGTGCGTTTTCAATGCGTTGAATAATGCATTGAGACTAGTGATGTCCAAGTTCGATACTTTTAGGATTTGACAGTACCCTTTACTATTTCATAAAATACTTGTTACTTTGTATTCGATATCGTTACTTTTTTTTAATAACAGTAACTGTTATCGATACTTTTTATCAAATACTGTTACTAGGTTCGATACTTTCCCAAAAAATTGAAGAGCAACAAAAAAACACTGTTATTGTGTTAATAATGATATCCGATATCGTTAAAGGCATCAGTATCGATAACAGTTACTGTTATTGATAACAGTATTTGGATTTGGTGGTAACAGTATCGAACTTGGATTTGATTCAAGTAACGAATACTTGAATTTGATCTCAGAGTATGATACTTTAGTAACAATTACTTACTGTTATTCGGCACATCACTAAGTGGGACGCTGTGCTCATTGGGTTGTCAATTGTTATGTCATTATCATTTGGATTAAGTATATGGATTAATTTTTTTTTTAATTAATTGTGAAAAAAGGAAAACAATGTGTTTGAATTTTTTTTAATTCAATTTAACAATCGTAATCATTCCTTGTATAGTTAAAGGAAATATATGTGCAACTATTAGTTACAGCTTCCTCTGTCAAAAAACTCACGCTTCGCCTCTGTCCTCTCACTTTGAAATAATCGTCATTGAATAGAAAAGATTTTACATGATTAATTTGTGATAATGTAATATGTACTATATTTGGTTCAACTAGTCTTGATTTATTATGACAAAACTAATCGATGCTTTGGTTTTCAATTATAGCGAAATGATGCTACGCTCAGCCCACCATAAATTTGTTCATGGACTATCCGCATATCTCAAACAAACAGTTTACTCAATGTCTACATCATCTTCCTATTTAATTGACGATCCCAGATTTTCCTTTCTAAAAGATTTAGGATTGGAGCGTACCAACGCTGGTGTATACAATGGTAAATGGACGGGAAATGGACCAATTCTAAAATCTATTGATCCAGCATCTGGGGAAATTATAGCCGAAGTCCAAACTGGTACCGCAGATGAAATGGAATCATGTTTGAAAGCAGGCGATGATGCTTACAAATACTGGAGCAATCTACCAGCTCCAAAAAGAGGTGAGATTGTTCGGCAAATCGGTGATGAATTAAGGAAAAACTTACAGCCACTGGGGAAGCTAGTATCTTTAGAAATGGGAAAGATACTGCCAGAAGGTATTGGTGAAGTACAGGAATTTGTTGATATTTGCGATTATGCTGTTGGTTTATCGAGAATGTTTGCTGGACAAATTATCCCCTCCGAACGTAGTAAACATGTGATTTTGGAAAAATGGAGACCAATCGGGCTTGTTGGAATAATTTCGGCTTTTAATTTCCCATGCGCTGTGTATGGATGGAATGCGGCCATAGCTTTGGCTGTTGGTGACACTGTTATATGGAAGGGTGCATCAACAACGCCACTTATCTCGGTGGCAACTGCTAAAATTGTTGCTGAAGTAATAAAAAGAAATGATTTACCACCGATTGCAACGTTATGTTCTGGCGGTAGAAATGTTGGCAATTTAATGATCAAAGATGAACGTGTTAAATTAGTGTCGTTTACGGGCAGTACAGAAGTAGGTCGCCAAATAGGCATTGATATTCAACGTCGATTTGGTAGATCCATTTTAGAGTTAGGAGGAAATAATGCCCTGATCATAAATGATGATGCTAATTTTGATATGGCACTCGATGCTGCATTTTTCGGTTGTATTGGAACAGCTGGTCAACGATGTACCACTACAAGACGACTTATCATACATGAAGCTTTATATGAACGATTTGTTGAAGAACTAAAAAAGAAATACCAAAAAGTGTGTATAGTTGATTGGTGTCCTTTGATATTCTATTACATATTAACTTTATTTCTATTCAGTTACTTAAACGTGTAGGTCACCCATTAGATGAGACCGCACTTTATGGTCCAGTACACACCAAAGCAACTGTTGAAGAATACAAAAATGCTATAGAAGAAGCAGTGAAGCAAGGAGGAAAAATTGAATTTGGTGGAAAATCAATAAATAGATCTGGATTCTTTGTAGAACCAACAATAATCACAAATTTAGCTCACGATGCTCCTATTGTAAAGAAAGAAACATTTGCACCGATTGTATACGTTTTCAAGGCCAAAAACTTAGATCAAGCCATTGAATGGAATAATGAAGTTGACCAGGGTCTGTCATCAGCTCTATTTACTAAAGATCTCAGTTCAGTATTTCAAGTAATTAAAGAATTTCATTTTCTTAATATTACATTAAATGAGAACTGTAAACCTTTTTTTAGTGGATCGGTCCAAATGGATCAGACTGTGGATTGATCAATATTAATACATCACCATCGGGTGCTGAAATTGGTGGTGCATTTGGTGGAGAAAAGGAAACAGGAGGTGGCCGAGAATCTGGTTCAGATTCATGGAAACAATATTGTAAACGTTCAACCATTACATTAAATTACTCACCCGAATTACCATTAGCCCAAGGTATTGTATTTGAATAAAACGAAATTTTAATTTAAAAATACTTTGAATAAATTTAACTTAAAACCAAATAAATATCGTTTTTACTAAAACAAATTACCCAGGACGAGTATTATCCAAACTGTATAACTAACGTTGAATCCTCAACGAAAACTTATGTTAATGACGTATCTATGTGTTGAGAATTATAAAATAAGAAAGATTCTGGATTAAACTAATAAAAAATATCTTAACAGTTTTATCCGTAGTATAGCGGAAGTTCGGTAGCACCAGCTTCACTACAAACATGAATTTCATCCGCTATTTCATCAATCACAATTCGGTTTTTTCAAAAATCAATTAAATTTCAATTCAAAATAGAAAATAAAGTTTAGCTTACATGGTGTGGTAACCAGTGGAGGAGCCTGAGAATTATTGATCCATCATTATGGGACTATTTAAAAAAAACCTACGTCATTTTGATGAAAGAAAATGGAAAACAAATTAGGTGTTCTTTATCTTGACCGTTTTTTCGGCGGTTTTTTAAAAAGTGACAAAATTTTGAACTTTTTTAATACTGAAGATATGGTTTTGAAACTTTGTATTTTTATATTATTTTAAATTTCCGCCATTTTTTGCCAACTAATTTTTTTGAAAAAGTTAACCCTTTAAGGTCCATACATTTTGATCATCAAGGGGTTAATCAAAAATTTTCTAAAAACTACTCATCATTCTCAGAATTTAATTGTCAATGCTCTCGTAAATTTTTTATTTTTAGAAAATATTAACCCTTTAAAGTCTAAACGTGACGTTAAAGTGATTGTTAATGTATGGTGATCACTTTAAATATTCCAAGAATGTAAACACAGCTAACTTCACGGTATATAAAAATGACGTCGAAATGTCAAAATAATTGTTTTCCGTCGGATTTTTTGTTTTTATTTTTCTGTCGCAGCTATTTGTGAGTGTAATGATATATTGTACATGAGTATGATTCCTACCACAAAATTACGATAGTGACACCTATTTTGGAGTGTTTAGTAACTTTTTGGTGATTTGCATGGTGTCAGTCACCTTACATGAAATGCCTTTTAATACAGTGACAAGTGACTGTCACCAATCACCTTACATGAAGCCGCACCTGTTTTGGATTCTGGTTTTTATTCCTAAATATACTTAATAATCGATAATTTATATTGATCCTTGAAGATCTATACTAATCAAATATTTTATACGGCCATTTTTGGATGTTGTTTTTTTTATTTTATTTTTTAAACATTGATTGATCAACGTAAATAATAAAAAATTAATTTTAAACCAATAAAAATGTTTCACATTGAGATTCTATCTACATATTTCATTTTCAAACATAAAGTTCCTTTATCTCTATCGATACATAATAACGAAACCATGTATCTAACTTGCTTTTATACATAGAGTGGTGCTAAGCCAATGTTAAGTATACTTTGAAAAGAGTTTTAAGCTATAAACTCAATTTAAATATAGAAATCACATTGAATGTGAATGCTTTTTGTATGTGTGTGTGTGTGTGTGTGTCGTCCTATATAATAAAGAGTTAATCAGAATTTTTATGGATCAATTTTACCCAACAACACCCAAAAAAAGAAAAAAAACCGTTCAACAAGTTTATAAAATTCACAATATTTTTTGGGACACCTACTACTACATGCATGGATATACATATACATATCTATCTTCTATAGTTACTTACTTTATTCGAGATTTTATTCCACTTCAATCGCAAAATGTTCAGTCATAAAAATGTATTATTTACAGCTTCATCTGAATAGGTTTTGGCTGTGTACGATATGGTTTGTTAAATCGTTTAAAGATGTTGGAATGGGTTATTTGCTTTAATGCGTTTCGTTGGTATGAGAATGTTTATTTCTTCTTCTAACGTGATGAAATTTTTTATTTTTTTTTTTGGAAAATTTATAATATTGACATCATTTGTTGTTGGGAAACAAAATAGAAGATCAAAATGTTTTTATTAAACTACTTATACGTAAATAATAAATGATTCGATTGAGACTTAAACAGAATTCGTGCTATAATGCGCATAAAGATGAAAATAAGAAGGGAAGATTATTAATTATTGAAAATAATATTGTAGCTTTGATTTTAATTATCTTGCTAGGATTTTCGTAATTTCCGCTTCTAAAGTCACATGCATCATATATTAAGTATTTATATGTATCCATTCATCGTCTTAAGTGTGACTAATGAGCGTTAACAACGCAGTTGACAATTTTATAGTAAATTTGATTTTATAATTTATTAACATTTTTTCAAAAGTTAAATTCTCAAAAATTGTAGATTAGTGAGACAGTTTTCTTCATTTTTGAGTGTATGTGAATAAAAGTAATCATTATGCTTATCTTCGAGATGATTTTGGTGGATTTCCACCTGCAAATCTGCTAGAGTACGAGAAAGTAGTCTGTTTAAAAGCCAAAATCAAAAATGTATTTTTCTAAAAAAAATTTAAAATATTTGAATAAGATTTTTAATAAAGGGGATGAGATCTTGTATCCCCTTTAAGTGACCTCTGAGACTATAATTGGTGTTTTTTCAAATAGCACTTTTGGACGAAGAAAGTGGTATTTATGGCTGGAATCTAGGTCAATTTTAAACACAACTTTATTTGTTGCCGATATTTCGAAAATTCTTTATTTTCTTTTACAAGGCTTGTCAGTATACAATCTATGGGAAATTCGAAAGTGCTATTTGGAAAAACACCAATTAAAATATTTTATTCGTGGATATAAGTATCTGAGGAAATGATTCCTGGAAAATCAATCTTGCAAGCAAAACCTGATTTTGTATACATAGAAAAATCTTTCTATAGTGGAAGTATGTAATATTATCGTCGATTTGGTAGTACATATGTAAGCAATATCGCCAAACGATCGTATTGGCATTTCGAAGATCGGATTATTGTTGACCCGTGTGTATGTGACGTTTTGGTTCTTGTTGGATACAATAATTTTTAATTGTTCATCACATTTTTGCTCCTTAAAAACAAATTTTGTCAATTCTTTTTAAAATATTTTCTTTATTTGAAATTGCCACCGTAAACAAAAACATCAATAAAAGGTAGATTTACACAATAGTTTATAATTATGACACGATAATTATGCTTTTCCTTAATTTTTTTTAAACTGAGTTATTTCAGAAAGTGATTCAATAAAAAGTGATGAACAAAAGACAACAAAGACTTACACTCTAACTTAATATAATCATGAATAACATATAAAGTAACAAATGATCGATAAAATACTTTATTTGTTACTGGTAACAAATGTAAATGTTACACGACGAAAAACAAGTTACATTTGTTACCAAAATTGGTGCCTAAATTCTTCAACCCAATGGTATTATATTTCGAAACAATTCTGAATTATGTTTGTCAAACTAATTGGGTCGGATTCGTTTTAATTTGCTACATTTGTTACATTTGTTTCATTTATTACCAGGTACAAATGTAACAAATTCAAAAAAAAGTGTTACTTTAACGACCCTTCATATACATAAGTAGGTGTATTACACATATATTGGGAAGAAGGAAAAAAGAAAAAGTGATTTTATTTTTTGTTAATTAATAAATGTTATTCGACCAAATAAGCATTTTTTTTTTTGGTTGCTCTTTCCAAGATTTTGTGCTAGAAAAGTATCACTTTCACAATGTTCCTCATCAAAATTAAAAGCATTTATCATACGGAAAACGGTTAAGCAATATTCAACATGCTCACCCACGCCCATTAATCTAACATTAGCAGCTAATAATATTTCATATTTTTTTGTTTCTATTTTCAATCAGATTATTTTTTAATTTTTTTTTTCTTTTTTTTTTGAAGCAGAAGAGAAGAAAAAAACAGTAAATCATTAAATATTTTAAGGTAGGCTTACATTTACATATGTACAACACACACATACACATCAACATCATATGGGTTATAGAGTGTGGTCAGTATGTTTCTTATTAGCTATTCGAACTTTGAAATTGTGTTCGTTTTGTTTTTATTATAAATTTTAAATAATTTACATAATCGTAAATGTTGTTTTTTTTTTTTTGTGTTTCAGAGCTCATTACGATAAGATTGTGATTCAAGTTAGTTGTAAAAAAAAAAAAAAAAATGTTTAAACATTTCGGCATATAATTTTTCTCTACCTACAAAAATAGCAGAATTATGTCGACAATTTAAAATTCGCATTTTGTTTTTTAATGGTTTAATGATTTTTTTCGTACCTACTTATTTACATATTTTATAAAATTCTTCTTTTTTATCTACTCTACATGTTTGTCTAGTAGGTACTTAATGTATGCATTTATGTAGTCGGTAGGTACATACACTTCATTTATTCAACGTTTTTTTTTTTTTTCTTTATTTATTTATACGTATGTAGTATAAATGTGAGCACTTGTACAGTTGTACACCCATATTATATTCCATTCACTCATATCTTTTCTAAAATTTATATGTAGATGTTTTCTTCGCGTACGGTACAGGAATGGGTACGGGGCGTATTATTATTCCTTTTCTGCGCCATACGATGGGCTTTAACAGTTTATAGCAAACCGTATTTGTAGTGGCGGGCCATTTTAAAGTCATTTTTGTTTGTAGGGCATTTTTGTTCTTTAAGCCCTCTCTCACAGTGTAAAATTTACCCACGATGGTAAATCGTAATTATTTCTCTTTTTACGATATCGTTGTTCACCGGAGAAACGTGGGTAAATTTTGCAGTGTAGAGGAGGCTTTAATCCCTTTTAGACCAGTACGCCGGATTCGATGAGATATTTTTCTCACTATGGAATGAGATAATTTATCTCACTTAAGTCCATCTCATGGAATTTTTCTCATCTCACTTTTAGGTTTATTCTTGTTCGATTCTGTGAGATCGATGATGTAGTAATTTTTTGGCAGGTAATAAGAAAATATCTCATCGAACCAAAATCGGAGCTACTGAACTTTTGTCGAATAATATTTGTTGAAAATTAACACTTATTCTGGTTAATTTTTGGTCCTACTATATAATCAAAATCTTACAAAACAATCATCCTTCATCCTTATCCTATGTACCTATATTTTATCTCATACTTGATACTATTTGACAACATATGTTTACTGAAAAACATTTTCCTAGCACTTCTAAGAGATAAAAATTGACGTCTTCAACAATATGCAATTATAAAAACAAATCATTTAGTAAAAAAAACGGTGATTTTTTGGAAATATGTAAATGAAATGGGACCAATCATATTATAGCCATTCAAACTTAACTGTTTCAAATATACCAATTTGTGATATTGCACCCTACAATTAGAATTAAAATGACATTTCTTATATTTAACGGGAAAACAAAGACAGATTTACACTCTCCACATAAAATGCGCACACAGAAAGTTAATGGGAACTTATGTTACCATACGGTCTCAAAGGGTTAAATTGTTTAGTTAAGTACATTTTCAAACAGTAGGTGCTAATAACTACTTCCTAGTCGAAATGTTAAGTTGCAACAATTGTTTCTACTTTTTTATGTCACCTATGGCCATTTAACTGCTTGAGAAGCAAAAATTCACACTCCAACCTACGATTTCCTCAATATCATCTCAATTTACATGGTTGAATTAAAGTCATTGTGCCCGATTCTGTCTTAATGGCCGCGTACAAACATCTCTTCTTTATGAAGTTAATAATTTATAATTAAAATGAATGATTCACAAAATGAAAAAAAAAATTTTTGTATATACTTATTCTCGTATTTTTCGAACGTACCGACATTTAAGATTAAGATGTCTATGTAGACGTAATTATCTGATTTGCTATTTTGTCTTTCAGTTGGTACTTTTGATATGGAAGTTTAATTTGAAGTTTGAGGATGCATTACACAACCCAAACACGACTACAATATATTTATACTGTCCAGTAGGGATTTTTTTTAATCCTGCATTACTAACGCGTCTAATAAGGTCCGTGTCATAATTCACTGGTAGCATCGAATTACTTAGCATTGAATGGCATAGCATCGAATTTGGTTAGATTAAAAATCACGCAAATTCGATGCTAAGAAACAAACCCGATTCACTTAGTAGAATAGGCGCTTTTTGTGACCTACAAACCGGATAACTTCGGTTTCCTAAATCTTTTATCATTATCATGATTCATTGTACTTTCGGTACACGTTATTTAGATGTCCTGGAACCTAGGAACCCAACTTTTCCATGGAAAGATGTCGTGTACCGAAAAATGTAAGAATTTGGAGAAAACATATTAAAAACAACGAAATCGGTACGTATAAAATGGAAAGTTTGGACATTTCTGGTTTACACGCCAACTTTCATTATATGAGAATATACATACATACTTATATTACATATGTACATACGAATATTATGTATAAAGAATATTAATAAAGAGCTGAAAAGAATTTTCTAAAGAATGCTGTTTTCAAGTAATTTATTACAGATTTATGTCACGGTAAATCATTAATAGTCATTTTCTCGGCGTTTTTTTTTTTCTTTCTCGGCACTAGAGACACAGAGACTATGTGTATTTTGTGTTTGTGTGTAGAGAAGAGCCTCTCTCTGTAGTGTTTTGAAATGTTTGACTTTGAAATTTGTTTGGATAATTAATCAAATGTTTGTATATTTTTATAAGGTGTGCTTAAGCGTGCATAATTGATTTTTTATTTTTTTTTTGTTAAAATGTGAAATAAATTTTCAAAAAACTTTTTTATTTTTTTGGCAATTTTTACGTGTGACTGATGATGACGATCAATATACTTAAGTATACATACACATGTTTATAAATGTTCAATGAATGAGGAAGTGTAAAAAGGACAAGTAGAATAAAAAAAAACACCCCCAAAAATGTAAATATTAATTAAATTACTAATAAAGCTATTCAGTTTTACTTAAATCGTTCATTACTACCGTTTTCCAAACAACAACAAAATGGCCAGTTCATTGGCATCGTACAAAACATCGTACGAAAAAAAAATGTTTCCTACCAAGTTAAAAAAAAAATCGATAAAGGTTTAGGTCAAGAACCAGCCATATTTTCTGTAAAATATCCTACATATATATATATATATATACCTACATAATAGAAGTGGGGTGGAAATATAACTGGGTGAAGTTATTTCAAAAAGTTGAGTTTTTTCTATATAATGCTAACATAAAGAGGATTCAAGAAAAAGGATAACATCAAATAGATATAGGAATAATAAATGTATTTATGGGGTTTCTTCGTTCTATTCAATTTTATTTATGTTTTGGATCTGTTTTCCTTAAAAACTCTTGGAAAAGGTAAGAAAAATTACAAATTACTCGAAAAACAGTAGAAATCATATATCAAAGTTCTTTTTTCTTTGATGTCCTTTTTAAAAGGACAGAAATCATTTTTATTTTTAAATTTTAGTATGTTGCCAATAAATGGTTAAGTTATTAATAAATTTAGTCTTAAAATTACTGTCATTACTGTTATCTAACTCAGGGGTTCACTTTTTTATAAGCAACCTATAAGAAAATGATTTCAATCTCGCGACCCCTAACAAAATGAGCTCATGCAAATATTTTTGATTATAAACGGTAAACCACGTGAATAGGCTTTAATTGTCATACCACAGTGCTGCCAATTGTGAATAACAAAATTCAAAAATTTACAAATAGCAGATGTCAATAGAAGTACTAGATCTACTAGATCGACCATAAATTAAGTTTATAGATAAATGAAAGGGACCCTTGTAATGATGTTATTTTCAAATTACAGTAGAACCTCGATTATCCGAGGTAATTAGAACCGGCCAAACCTCGAATAATTTGGTAGGCGGTGAGAAAACCATTGAGGTCCAATTTCCCGTGTTATTTACGGCCTTATAGGCTGATTTGGAGCCACTACAAAGTCTATTTCATTTGACTTTAAATAATTTAGTTTTAAATAAACAAAGAACGCTTGATGATTTACTCAAATGAAAGAAATTGGATACTGTAAGCCTCTGTATTGCGTATGGGTATTGAGTATTGGGTTGGGGGTGATTGATTACTTCTATCTTCATGGAGCCACTCCATTATCTAAAGTGCCTCCTCAAAAGTCCAGTTTCCTTTAGGAATTTTAGGATCTTGAGTGGATTTAGAGACGAGAGGTCCTTCTCGGCTAGGCAGTACTCCTCCCAAATGATCTCTTCTTTTGTGAATGAGTGCTCCGCGTATAGGTAAGGAGCGAATATGTTTTCAGGATGTACACGGCAAACTACGTGTTTTGTTTTCTTTTGATTCAATCGAACACAAAAGTTTTTTTTTTAAACTCACCTCGGTTAATACGGAAACTCGGATAATCGAAGTTCTACTGTATGTACTATTTTTACCCTATACAGTCATAAAAGGTGTTTAACACGGCACCCAACCATTTAAAAAAAAAACCCTGATCTAACTGTCACACAAAAAGGAGGTCAATATTTTAATTAAAACGTATCAAATTACACTCAATTATAAAACTATTAAAACCATTTCTCCAAACACATATTTTAGGCAACATAAGTTTGCCGCAAGAAAAAATATAAATCGCTTACTATATCTTGTGATATAATAATATATCGTTTTGCTAAATGTGGAGATAAAATGAATATATTTTCTCTCAACATCTGATAAATTTGTTTTCGATTATCATGTTTTCAATTCACATAAAGGCAAAAACAGACGTAATAAAATATTCATTTAATCCGAAGCAGAAATACATCTGCGCGCTTTTGTTGCGGCTTTAGAATAATATTCGATATATCAGAGCCAGAGGTTCCACACAACCCCCCCATAATCAATTTGAAACAAAAATTATTGTCGTTTTGGAACATTTTTTTGTTGAATTGAACAATTTACTGTAAAACTGTAGCCCTAGCCTAGAGTTCATACATCAGGAATTTGAATTTCAATTTTTCGCGTGAACCGCCGTTAAAAAAAGTGATAAAAATGTCATTATCACCATATCACTTGCAATTTTAAGACTATATATATGGTACACTAAGACCTCGATTTGCGTCGTTTACTTTGCTGATTTTGGTGGAACGCATTAAAAAAAATTCTATGTTTAGAGATTATTTCGATTTGCGTCTGTGGAACCAATCAACGACGCAAATCGAGGTCGCGTTGTATTTCAAATTTAGAGTTGTATATTCTACGTTCAATTGGCCAGAAGTAATAAAACTTAGTATATTATGACTTTTATGAAGTGTCAAAATATTGGATTTATTTAACTTGAATTTTTTCACTTCACTTCACTAACGTACCAACGAAAATGACATCATAAAAAAAAATAAATACCATTTTGTAACTTTACACCATTTCTCCTCACATCTATTTCAAATTGAAATGATGAAAAGTGGTATAAGTGAATTTTTTGACATTCCTCCCTGTAGTTTCGTTTCAAATTGAAATTCTACTTGTGATGTGTATTATTTTGATTATTATTCTAATTTTAAGTTTTATAGTCTCGGATCTCGGTATACTCTCGATCTGTCGATCAATGACTACTTAAAACAACATGTCTAATTTAATTTGTGTTCGGTTTATATAGTAAATTGACGTGGGCACAACTGGCCATTTTGTTCCAAAGAATATGGCATTCTTTGATTGTCTTATTCCAAATAGGATATTTAATGGCAAATATTGCACGTATTGAAAATAAGCCTTTCACATTTGATTTACTTCTAAATGTTCTGACATGATAACAATAGGATCTAATCAAGTTTATCTTATATTAATTACTAATAGAATATTATTTTAACTTGACACATCGAAGTCTTAGAAAAACATCCATAGTTGTTTGTTTCTTGTTTTAGTGGTCAATTGATGTTAAAATAAGCTTTGGTTCTCTCTGATCTAGTAATTTAGTTCCACTCGAGCAAAGCATGAGTGTTTTGTCAAATACAGTAAAATGCTTATAAGTAGAAATCCTATCTATAAGTAGGTAACAATTCCAATAAGTAGAACTAAATCCATTTTGTCCTACTTATCGAAAGTTTTTCTCTAAGTAAACATTTTTCTCCACTTATAGGAAGTTTTTAATAAATTTCCATAGTATGTATACCAAGATTTTTCAACAGAAGTCTTCCAGGCGGTCTTACCAAATTTCTCTACGGAAGATCTGATAGATTGGCTAAAAAGATGGCACCTGGTCAACAATTATTTTTAAAAGAATCTTCCCATGAAGCAGTACAACTCATTGATTCTGATAATGATGAAGATATGGAAATATCAAAGTTATTGACATCTCATATGACATTAAAAGAGGATGTTATTCTAAACTATCTACAGTGATTCGCGTACAACATATTGAGGAACACTGAAACATAGGAATAGGATAGAAAGGCTGCTTTAATATACGGATGCGTACAAAGAAATCTAGGGGAGTGAATTTATTTCCACGTCGCTATGTCTGTATCTTCTTTTTTTTTCTCACTCTCTCTCTCTTTCTGTATATGCATATACGTACGTGTACATATTATTACGTATACGTTATATTACGTTATATTTAGAGGGACACTATATATACATAAATATATATTTATATATATATATATATATATATATATATATTGTAACA
>JANSTT010017786.1:0-15782 GCA_026745375.1 Platyura marginata | reverse complement strand
AAATCCCCTGGAGGTGGCTATTTTCCTCGAACTGGTGGAACAATGAGTGCTGAAGAATTCTGCTACAAAAAAAAAAAAATTAAACAGTATCTACTTATAACAGTGTCATTATAATTAGAGCACGAATGTTAACTTTAGGCTTAAAAAAAGTGTGATTTTGATCCTAAATCACTCACAACGAACTGCATCTATACGAGCTGTATTAGCATTCTCCCCAGGTAACTTTATCAATAATTTGTTTTATCTAAAAATAAGCCATTTCAACATTATTAGGTCGACTATACTAAATCATTAACATACGTGCCTAACTTACCAATCAGAACCATTTTAGCTTACTTCCGCTCACCTTCCAGCTTTCATACAATTTTTTTACCCGTATGATGTTAGTCAAAGGGTATTATAACTTTGGTAAGGAGTTTGTAACGTTCCTTAAAGGGGAAACCAGTTTAGACGGGTCACAAAATCGACTTTTTTTTATTTCATAAATTGTTAGTAAAACTATTCAAGAATATATTGCCACAATTTCAAAGTGACCGTCCGTCGGTTCGACGCCGAACCGCGGGGTAGTTAGAACGGAGCGGTCGCTCAGGTAGTCCCTCATTCAGTTACCTCGCTCAATACCCCAGTACTACGGGATAATAGAGGGATTACTATATGCATGGTGCTGGAATAGCTGATTAACCGGTGAGCAGTTTATATAATTAATTACTGCCTTGAATATCTCGTTTTCGCTACATTTTTTCCAAACGCATTTTTCTCGAAACGACTTTTTTCAACTGGTGGACATTCTAGCTTAAAAAGTTATTGACCAATCGTTCTGAAAATTGTGAATATTCTTTATTCAATTACAATCTATATGTAGCTAACTCTGGGATGATATTATTATTAAAAATATTGTTTTTAATGCAAAAAAGGTGAAAAACATTGTATAAAAGCATGACATTGTGTTCAAACACCTCAAAAACATGCAATTTTCAACTTTTTTGATCACAATTAGGTTCATATTCTAATTGTAATGATTGCAAATAAAAATTGAGACTTCAGGAATGTCCACCAGCAAAAAATTTGAATGGCGATCGTCCATGGACAGCAGCTTCTAACTCCACTATTTCCGGCGGAAATGACTTGAAAAAATTACAAAGTGTACTTCAAAACACGAATAAAATATCCTCTAAGTTTAAACAAATTCTGATTATTCCTTCCCTGTTAAAAAAATTCACGAACAACACCAAAATTTCGGCCTCCTAAACTGGTTTCCCCCTTAATACTCATAGTACAAAAATTAACTTAACACCATTGTCTTTTTCGTAGAAGTCTAAGTTGTTTTTGGAGCAAATCGGACAAAATATAGGGGAGGTTGCGTGTTCACCTAATTGTGATATAAACTAATCATTTACTCGAAAGATAGTTAGTCGAAAAATATTTGGAGATGAAGATTTTATTAATAGACCAAAAAGATCTACGATCTACCGTTATGGCGCTGCGATCAATTTTATGTCATTTCTAGTGTTTTTAATCATTTGTAAATCTCAATATCTACAAACAAAATAGAAACGAAAAAAGTCGTACCTAGATAATAATCAAGTAGGGGAGACCGAAGCGAGATGGCCCAAATTTTTAAAAACGTAATTTACTCGGAAACGGTCTAACATATTCGGATATCTAATATCTCATTTTAAAGCTTGAAATTTCAGTTATGTTATATGAAATTTCAGTTATATTACTTGCAATTATTAATTTTCTGTGTCAAAAAATGAAAAATGTCACCCCTCTGCAATGAGCCAAGTCGCCCGACCCCGGGGTGACTTGACGCAACTCATGGGGTGACATGGCGCATAGTGAAAATATCTGAACAATAGCATGATTAGGACCTAGAAATTACAATAAATAGATTAGGGTACAAATTTATTTATTAATGTATTCAGTTTCTTCAGTAGGTGCATTTTTTTTTAACAATTAGTGAATTTTTTAGTAAGTGTAGAGAAATAGGAATTTAAAAGAAAATAAATAAAAAATATAACAAAAATAGAGTTTTTACCCTTAAGCTTAACTTAATCACTTTCACAATCATGGAATATATATTGGTTTTCTCCAGGAGTACACGCAGTATGCATCCAGAAATTGCATGATATGCATTTTATCCACTTTTCCTTCGCACCAAGTCGCCATCTAGCCATAAGCCATCTAGCCATCTAGCCCCCGGTGACAATTTTACATTCAATTTTTTATATAATATGTTGTATGTAAAATTTAAAAAAACTATTAATTGTATTAAAATCAACGATAAACTTAGAACAGATTAAGTATTACTTCACAGTTGTCACACTTGAGCACTTTAAATAAAAAGAAAAACTAAAAAAAAAGTTGCTGCACGTGCCTTGTTCATTTGTTGCCGTCAAAAGTTGGTAGTGCACTAATTCACATTTAGATTATATGTCAAATATGCAAAATTGAACAGTTTATAAAACGTAGTATACTACATTTTAAAATTAAATGTACTGTCTCTGAGTAAATTGGACTGTGCCATGTCGCCCCATGCGCCACCTCGCCCCTGTCTCCCCTACTCATATGGGTATATTATAATCGCCAAAGCCAAATATTTCTTCCTTACTGGTTTATTTAAAAATTACTGATAATTGTTGGTATTGAGTACTTGAATTCTTCTTTTATATATACATACTTTTATATCAGGGACCCAAAAAACTATTTATCTGATTAGTCTTGTTGATCTTTAACTAAAAAAATGTTTCCAATATTAGGAATGACGGGTGACGCTCCCAGTTATTCTTTTCACTGCTACGTAAAGGAAAAAAAACATTCAGATTTTGGTATTTGTTTACATTTCATTGAATATTTCTAATTACATACAATCAATTTTTATTTTAAATCCTAGGCTAAGTATATAACGTCCAGTTTTTGGTTCTCCAGAGGCATATTCTAAAGTAAAAGTATAATTTCAAAGTAAAAATAATTTTTTTTTATTTACAAAAACACATATCAATAATTTCTACTAATTATACATTTAAAAAAGCGTTAACCATTGGGTATTGTGTAACAATACTTAATATAAGGACGAGCAACAAAATTAAAAATAATTTATATCTTAGCTTCTATAACCAATTTTCTAAATGATGATACAAAATTTTCAAGTAAAATACGGGTTTGAAGTTGAATTCGTTTCAAGAGATGATATATAAAAATTTAATGTCCATAATTAAGGAAGATTTTATCCCAAGATTAAGATATAAACATGTAATGTTAATTCCAGGGGAATTACAATTTATCGAATAGCGCCACCCAGATGACTTACTTTTGAAAACGATACGATGCGTATTTGTGTCGTGTACTCTCGCAATAGCGTCGTCGACGACGTAAATACGCCTGTCAAACTGCGGTCACATACACCTCTAAATTTAAAACAATTGCGGCTTTGACATTTGGTTAATTGTTTGTAGTGGAAGTAAATTTTCCATAGGCTGTTCACATGTGTCAACCTGACCCCATATATATTTTCATATATTTTGTATGATCGTAGCTACGTCATATATAATATTTTTTCGATTTTTTTCTGGCGTTTTGGTTGGTGCAAAAACTTATTACGTCGCATATTACAATGACTTGGGTCCATTTGACCCCTACGCACAGACTGAAGGTTAAAGAAACAATACGCCTAAACAACTTTTTTTTCAAGAGTAAGCCCTCAGTTCTCCCTATTGTAATTATATTAAGTGAGTGTTTTGAAAATGGTCATAAAACATAAATTACTTTTAAATTATTTTAATATAAAAAAACTTATCTAATTACATTAATTACCTAATTAATATCTTACATTATTTTTACAATTCAACAACATTTAGGTACTATAACGCTTTTTTATCAAATTTCTTTTCGTACACTATTTTTGCTTCAATTAAATCTACACTATTTGTTTTTGGACTAGATGATGACTTAAAAATAATTTTTCTGATATTTTGGAATGGTGAATCAAAGAAAACTGTCAATGCTATCGATGTAATACCAATCCAAAAGTATTCATGTACATTCACCTGAAATAGATTAGGATTTCGATTAAAAACGGAAATTTATTTGAAAAAATAATTACAAGTAATTTACCGTATAGCTGATGAATTCGTAATAGCCTGAGTTTCGTCGTCTTCCGACATTATAAAAAAATACTGGAAATTGTGTTAGATAAATGGCATATGAGAGACGTGTTGTTATTTGAAATCCTTTCCATGACAGTGCCTTGCTCAATAGACCTAAAAAAGAATTGTTTTTTTTGTTTAAAATTATAATTATTACGATTAGGATTAGGTATATTACGACCATTTTACTACTTTTAACTTACTTTCATATCCTAAATGTGATGTAAACACAATCCATGCAAATAGTGCACACCATGCCATTGGTCCAAATGCGGCATATATTGCTGCATGATGTTCATTGTATACATAATCGATGCTGCCCATTGGAGCCGGACCAAAAAATACAATGATAAATAGGGCCCAACTAACATACCATCCAATTTTTAATTGTCTCTGCGTAGTAAATATGGATTTGTTAAATATTTACTTAACATTTCAGGTTTTTTGTTAAATTTACCTCACTAAGTTTATAATTTTTATACATTCGAAGAATATATCCCAACAGTATACCTAAAATATATATTGTCGATCGATAGATTGGTATACTGTACATATAGTCAGCTGTACGGAATAATCTTTGGATTCTATAAGAAAACATTTTAAAGATCTCTATCTGAGAAGAGAGAAGGAGAAAAATAATTATACTTACGATGTACCAAAGTATACATAATTAGAGAGTTTCTGAACAATCGTAACGTGATATCTTCCATATGTACTTAAACCAGCCAATGATAACAGAAAGATTGTACCCTTCTTTGGCCATTTCCATAGAATTCCGATCATTAGTGGAGCAACAACAAATAGTTCGGTGTCAATTCCCAAGTGATGAGTGTGCGTTAGACACTAAAATATATATTCAAATTAGTTGTACATAAAACATCCTAAATAAAACAAATTCTAGTTTTAGAATTTGGACACGGGAAGTGGCGAGCATCTATAGGACACACATTAAACAGTGTTTAAAAAAAATATAAAACTTAGGAGCTAACAAGTTGAGTTTTTCAGAATAATGTTCTTCAATTATTTAGTCTAGCCCCATAAGAATCCAGTGTGAATCTCTTGAGAAAATCAAGATAAAAAATGTTTTCTAAGCTTTTCGTCGTTGTTAGACCAATTACCATTTACTATTATGGTTTGCATAAGTTTTTGAACAGAGCATAATTTTTGGGAGGGTGTGGTTATTTTTTTTCACGTGATTGTTGGTCATATAAAAATTCACAGCCTCATATGAAAAAAGTTAAGTAAAGCTTGTTGAAGGATTCGATCATCTTTGCTAAAGGCCAATAACATTTGTCCACATAAAAATTCAACAAAAGGGAAATTATGTTGATTCCTATTGACTGATCTTAAATATGGGTTCTGGATACGATTTTTCCGATAAAGTTATCAACTATTCCGATAACATCTTCAAGTCCACTTAATAGGTTTTCTATTGCCTTATTGCCTACTGTGACTTTTATATAGGTGGAGTCATCAAGCTGAATGTTAAATGGACCTCTCTGTTATAGTTGGATTTAAAGACTGTAGATTATTAACACGGTAAATAGTTAGCTGCCATTCTATTCAATTAAATAGTGAATTAATTCAAATTTTAATTCCAATTATCGTTCGATTACATTTCTACATAACTATACAAGTAATTACCATCTCTTCAAATCCAAAGTAATTATGAATAAACAATAAATTTCGCCACCAATATTGTTTACATTTCGTTGCATGTTGTGTTACAACTAAATTCCACTGTGGTCCATTGCCTAAGTGCGGTAAAATATATGTACAAAAGAGAATTAATGCACCAAATGTTGGCACAATTCTCATAAAGCGTCCGACATATTCTTGAAAGAGTTTCAACGATTTATTTTGTTGCATTTTTCCAATCATCGAGTAGGATGTCAAGAGTCCGCTAAACAATAGAAAAACATCGGTGTAAATGGCAGCAGCTCGTCCAATGACTGTCCATGATTGACCTAGAGACTGTTAAACAGATGGAAATTTTTAATAAAATATTTTTAAATTTTATTTTAAATGTAGGTAACCTTCGTATAGCACGGTTTTCATATAACACGGTATCAAAATTATGACATCCCTTATATAATACGCTTGGGGTTTCCGTATAACATGGTTTACAATAACAAGTTTTGGTCTCCGTATAACACGGTTTTCATTTTTATATGAGTTTCGCTTAACACGTTTTCTATATTATTTTGTGTATCCTATAACATGCCACGCACTATCAGAATTTATGACTGCTGAGATTCATTTAACACGGATTCCTTATAGCATGGTTTGTACCAATTAACCGTGTTATACGAGGATTACCTATATTTTATTACCTCTGCCATTTCGGTTCGGTTAATGTACGGATCAAAAAACAATGCCATCGATTTATGTGCCAAAACTAGTAGAGCTGCATTTAGAAAACGAATTCCATGAAGACTTCCAATATCGCTTGGATTTCTTTCTAGTTCTATTAAGGACATACAATTTTTATATAGCGAAAATGCCACTAACCAAGGATCTAAAATAAGTTCATATCATATTAAATCACAGGAACAAATCGATAATTGCATTTGCATTGTATATTACTTGGATTTTCAAATTTATATTCTATAAAAGTCGATATCAACGATACAACAATTATTGTCATGAAAAATATTCTAAAATTATAGAATTCTGGTTAAATAAAATAAAATCATGAAAATCAAACATACACGTTACCCAACAATTACTGTATTTCTGTCGTACGGCATTGCATCTCTGACCTGGCACATTTGTGGTTCGACACGAATTTGAACTTGAATGCCCGTTCCGGACGTGAAGTTTTGTACATACTCCTTAAGTGAGTTTTCAACATCTTGTGGTGTACAAGATGATGGAACACAAACGGCCCAATTTATTATCGAAAATCTTGGCACTCGATGACCAGGCTTAAAAGAAAAATTAATTAAATTTATATTTATATATTAGACACCGTTTTTTTTTGCAAATACTACAGAATAGATAAGTAAAGAAATGTCAAAAAATTAATTATTAATGAATTAAAAACTTTCTCTAAATCAAAAATTATACCAAAAAATAGCAAAAGAAAATTTACTGATTGATTTTTCATGCCTGACCTAAATATTATACCTACAACAACGTACTTAAGTCATAAAGCATTTGGAAAAAGTCCATTGTAATTACTTGAATACCACTTTTCTAATTAACAACTATTTAACACTAAAGTTTGACATAACCAAATAATTGTAAAATTAAAATTAGAAAGGGATCGAAATGCGTAAACATTTTGCGTGCACAGGGCCGTCTTTTACAATATCTAAACTTATTGATGCACAAATTTAATTAAACCAGTAAAGAAGAAATAATTGGCTACGTCGATTATATTTATACCGGTATGAGTATTTGTTTATTATCTACGACTGTCCGTGTCTATTTTGTCGGTACAACAATATATTGAGTAAATTGAAATAATATAAAAAGAATTGCAGTGCCATAACGGTAGGCTGTGGAACTTTTTGGTCTATGCATGAAATGTTTCTTTTTGTATTCTCTATCATTTTCGTTGTGTTTAATTTCCGTAATCCAAATATTATTAAAAACTCTCAAAATTACATAAAATTGGTTGACTAGTAATAAAAGTTCAAAGGGTATTATAACTTTGGTGCGAAGTTTAACATCGTACGGGTATAAAAACAGATTGATGATTGCATTGCAAAATATTCCTGGGAAGAGTCAGATGAAGAAATACTTGCACACCTTTTTTTTTTTAATAAAAAAGAAAAACATTAGGAAATATTATAGTTTATCATTGAAACATTTTTATTACTTTTAAATTAATGCATTTGTTCCCACCTATTTGCTTAATGCATTGCGCATACCTCATATCACCTAACCTACCTATATGTGGAAATTGAAATCCATATTCTATTGAATTTTAATAATGTGCAATTAGACCTTAATAGAATTTTAATAAAAAGAACTTTAATTTACTTTGAACAATGAAATACAATAGCTTGAGTAAGGGACGTGCATAAGATGAAATTACTTTATGTTCCTCTATAACAGGGTTACTCAAACTATTTAGGTCGCGGAACAATAATTTTTTGTCGCAGAATACTTGCAAAAACTGTCTTCACACAAATAACTGGTTGTTATTGTTTCTACTTATCTAATTTACACTAGCGGAGAGGGGTTTTGTCTCAAAACTAACGGTATTCCATCTTCTGTTACTTTTCTTAGAAAATATTTTAAATATTAAAAAAGTATTTGTGAAGATTTTTGCCAGTTGAAAATGATACAGGACGAAGGTTGCAAAATGGTTAGAAGAAAAAATTCGGTTGTTTTAAAAATTGAAAAAAAGTGTTTAATATTGTCTTAAAATCAAAAAGATGCAGTAAGTGTAACAAATTTAGAAAAAATTCGGTGTTGCTAAATCTACAATTTGTGCTATAAAAACAAAAAAATTAAAAATTTAATCCACTGTCTTTAATACCCTCAGAATCGGGAAGATAAGGACAGTAAGGGAAGCAAACTTTTCATATATGGAAAAAATCTTAAATCAGTGGTTTCTAAGGCAGGTAAAAACCCTATCAGTGGTAACAAACTCCGCACTCAAGCTATAATTACTTTTGATCATACGGGTATAAATACCAGTTTTTACAATGAAATTTTCATTTAAAAAAATGAACAATTCCAAAAACATGAACACGCCTGGTTTTATTTTATTTGTTTTCGGACGTCTACTGCATAAATATATGCATATATTGAGTATAATATTTGGAGGCTATTACGGGGAACCTCTGAATTTTTTGGCGGAACCCTAGGGTTCCGCGGAACACACTTTGAGTGTCGCTGCTCTATAACATTTCCTTTTTAAATCATTAAAATTTAGCATCACATTGAAACAGGCAATAAGCCTCTCTACATCTATCTAAGATTTCAAAATAAAAATAAAATTTCATACTTACATCGTCAAATTCACTTTTAAACGCACTGTGAGATTGTACTAATTTATGCAAATATTTTAGTTTTGGTAGACCATCCGATATACTTGTTTGTAAATATGTTAAACAGTATTGACCGCTAAATTCGTCTGCTGGACCTTGTATATTTAGGCATTGGTCAAAATCGCCAAAATAATTTATGTTACCATTTAAAATTCCTGAAGACATTTTGGCTGATGAATCGTGCACTGTAAATAAAAAAAATGAATAAAATTTTATTGTACTATATAACCAGTAAAAAAGTATACTTAGTTGAATTGACTATGTAATATGGGTATGGAGTGATCATAACTTTTAAATGATAAAATATTTATACATGAAAATTATATAAAATTGATTGCAGCGCCATAACGGCAGGGGTGGAATTTTTTTTGTTTTACTAATGAAATCTTTGTTTATTTATTCTCTATAATTTTTGTCATGTTCATTTTTCTCTATTTCTGATGATTAACTGAATATTTTAATATTTTATTCTCCCTCCCTCTTCCTTTTGTTACAATAGAGATTTTACTCTAGGAGAAATATGATGGCAGTAAAATTTCTTTTCTAAGAGCCAGTACAAACTCCGTACAAATGATATAATTTTTATTGATGCTATGCTCATGCTCATAAGGATATAAAAATCTCCTAACACGCGTGCGCATATACGCATACTCAAGCGTAAAATATGCTAAGTGTCATTGACAAACTAAATGAATAATAATGGACCAAATAAAGAAACACAAACTTTTTTGAGTAGCTCTGTGAATATTTTCGATTGTTTCCTATTCTTTTAAGGTTTAAGGGAATGCAATGGCAGTAGTTCTGGAGATTTTATGTTAGTTTCTTTTATATATATATATATATATATATACATATATATATATATAAATGACTCTTCTTTATTATTGAATGGAGGGAACTGAGGTTGCTAAAAATTTAAAATAAAAAAGATAAAAAATAATGAAAAAAATGAATAAGAAGTCGACGAGTTAAACAGAAAAGTAAACTAAAAAAGATCCAACTAAACTAAAAATAAGAAAAAAATGTTGTACTGGCAACCCTAAGTGGATGTATATTTCCAATGTTTTTTTTCAGTTTTGTGCCCGATTTAGTTAGGTTGAACAAGATCTATTATTGCATGGTCAATAACATTGCCATTTATATTACTAATTGGCGCTTACAACATTTTTGTCGAATGATGTATATGACATATGTATATTTAAAAATGTTTTATAAGTATATTTTGTTTTTAATTTATTTTAATAAAAATTAGGGTCATGTAGAAAAACAGTCCGCGGGTCTACATAAAATAGTAATTAACTGATTTATAATATTGCGACATAATTAAATAATGAATATCACCATTAAGAATATAGAAATTTTTTAAAATAAAATAAATTCAATAATTTATTAGCATCATCGACTAAGCTTAGATCATTGCATGCTAGAGATGTTCAGTTCATAGACCTTGGGGTCTATCTATCTCTATATATAAGTGGTAAATCTTTGATTGACATTTACTGTATTTATTATTGGAAAATTATTTAATCGTAACGGCAAATTAATGTTGTCCAGTTTTCAGGTTTCGTATTTTTTAGTATTTGTTATTAGTAATAGTGTTAGTCGTAGTATATATGGATGTATGTATTTAAATGTAGGTAAATGTAATATAGTTAAAATCAAGAGAATTATCGCTTTTGCAGCGTTGTAACAATAACCTTCAATGTTAGTTTTAACATTTTTTTCTTCTTCTGATTATTGCTATTATTTAACAATCAAGGTAGCATTCCGATGATGGTCTGTCGCGCCGTAGGTGTTTGTATCGGACTGTGGTTTAATATCGTTAAATACCTATAATAAAATTGTTATCTTAATCCTTAACAGTAAGTCCGTCAAAAGAACATTTTTATATGAGATTTTAAAGGGGGAATAATTATTATGGTTGAACATTTAGGTAATTTCTCAATTCGAAGAAAAAAAATAACGAATGCTAAGCTCTTGAAGAACATACTGTTTGGTTAAATGACTTATCATCCGTTACAAGGTAAAGAAGTTGGTTTTGGCTGACTCAACAATTCTTCAGCCACACCAATCTAACTTAAAATAATTACACTACAGAGTTAGGCCGCTCGTCCACTGCATGCGTTTTCGTATGAATTGCGTTCATCAGAAATGTGACGAACCAGTATCGCATACAGTGGACGATGCTTAATACATTTCAGTGTGTTTGGATCATTCGCATATATTCGTCACATTTTTGATGAACGCAATTCGTATGAAAACGCATGTAGTGGACGACCGGCCGTAAGATATTTTCATAGGCGACTGGAGGATTTTTATTTTACTTTACAAATGACCTCTGAAATTAACAATAAAAGCGATCTGCTGGTCTTAAGACATATTAGAAAATCATCAAAATATACAACTTAAAATTTGGCGTTCAATTAATTGAGTTTTGAGTTACATAGTTTGGTGTTTAGCTCAAAATTTTGTTGGAAAATCGCAATAAATTTATAAATATTAAATATTCTAATTTAACTATTGAGGCCAGCAGAATGGTTATTACTGCAAATTTCGAAGGTCATTTTCATAAGAAAAATAAAAATACGACAGTCGCCTATGTTATATTTTAGACCTCAAAAGACGACCCCAATTAAAGATAAACTCACCAATAAACGAAAATCACAAATTTCCATTTAAAGACTAGTAAGATTTCAAAAGGATCTAGTTTCTAATAAATAACTTAGGGTCTTTAGACTTGCAGTGACTGCAATGTTTGTTATTTATTCATTTGGGGTATATAAATTAGTTTTTGTTTGTATCTAAAATAATAAGATCATCTTTTCCTTCTTATTATTATTAACAATATGACTTTAAGACAATGCTGGACCTTAAAATTATTTTTTTTGATTTTTTTTTTGTTATTGCTATCTTTGTTCATATTATTAGGACTGTCCTGTAATCAAATGCAATAGCCGTAAAACTAAGAAGAAGACTAATGCAATTCTGGTTTTGACCTTGTCGCTTACGAATTCAAACAAGTTTAATAATATGATTATGTTCACATGATTCGTCTTTAATTTCCATACAAAATGATGATCATTTAAAATTTATGATATAACAACTCCATATGTAGGTATGTATTATGTTTATTATGTTTTGACGCGCTTCATATAATAATTACCTCATCAGCATATAACATAGGTGGTATCTAATAAATGCCAAGTTTACGCATTAAGTCAAGCTTGAAAAAAAAACAAAAAATTGCTACTTTCTATGTCAAAGTCATTATTAATTATTGAAATGAATATTTATATTTATTGCACAATCCTAATCTCAAACAGATGGACAGGTGACGTTGTAATTAATATGATTTTAAGTACATTCACACCTTCTGTATTTTTATTGTGTGGTAAAATATAAGTATAAAAAGATGTAGGTAGGTATGTATGTATGTACATTTGTATAAAGAATCTTGAATTGTAAAGCCATTTTTGAATAAAAAAACTACGAAAAATCTCAAGGACCATGGGGGTACAATCGACTACTTGATCCTCTATTAAATAGGCCTACTTTCTTCCTAACTATAACTTTCAATAAAATCTTATAAATGTACAATAAGTTTACCCTACACATAAATTGATATTAAGGAGGTTTGGGGATTGGCTTAGAAGAATAATAACATTCTCATAAAATATTTTTGTACATTTATATAAATTTTTCTATCATCAGTGGTACCAGACCGAATTGTTCGAACGATGGAACTGATTTTTACCGAAAATTCTATGTGTAAGTTAACAATTATGAAGTTTCTGAACTATTACAGTCTTTTTGACTCTTTGGCAGGGATTACCTATGTAAATCAAAGATTTATTTCAGAAGCATCCTCCTGTCTCACCTTAATACTTGAAAATATTCGCCTTATTAATAAAGACTACATACAGATGATAATAAATGGAAGATACAAACACATTTTGTCTGTTATTTATCGAAATTTAAATACAATTACACCCCTTTTTCGCCTAAAATTAAATCCAATTAAAAATGATCTAAGATTAAATTTAAAATCCTACAATAAAGAGATTCGGAAAAAATGAAGTAAGTTAGTCTAAAAAGAATCGGAAGAAATTACTTTAACGATTTCTTCACTGAGTATAAAGTAAAATATGAATTTGGTTATGAATATAGAAAAGAAGTATCAGCCAAGATATTGAGCGAAAATCTACAATGAGAGATAAGATAGTTTTGCTGGTAGATATGTTTTACATGATTATGGCTGGGTGATTTCTACTTTACTGTTACGGAATCTTTAATTTTTTGGATCCAAAATGTAAAAAAGAATCCTCCCCAAAGCCATATAACATTGTGGCTCACCACTTATTTTATATACGCAACGCTACTGTTCCACAGATATGTACTTTAGTCAAAAATCTAGTTAGATCTTTGTATTTATTTATTTTATAATTTTGAAAATTTACGGTAAATTTTTTACTATTAATAATTTTCTGTACTTAGTAAAAAAAAATATACATAAATATCATAAAACATTAATTAACATATTAATTTCACTTACTTTTAAGTGCCCACAATTCAAAGTTTTTGAGCGAATTCAAAAACACTTTAGAATGTAATTTGCATTTGGGTGTTGTTGAAGAGCTTCGTGCTGGGTCAAACGGAGCAGTAAGAGCAAACACTTTTTTACTAAGTGTTTTCAACAAATCTGAAATTAATAAAATATAAAAATATAATTATAATGTAAAATGTAGAATGGCAATATTTATTGTGATTAGTTCGTTATGTTTATGTAATCATTATCAACAATTATGACCATGACTTATTGGTCTTGACCAAAATCATATAATGTTAATAGTGTTTAAATTATTACTACTACTTATAAGTAGGTGCTAAGTACTGCTATGATTATTTTATAGTAGTAGTATGGTGTTTGTTAAAACAAACAAAAAATTTATTCAATAGTCCATTTAACTCAACACACGGCTGTATAGCGCCATCATATTAGTATATGTATACATATTTGTTTTTTTTTTTTTAAATAGTCGTCATAGTGGTTAATAATAAAATTTTGTAATATTAGTCCAGATAGTAGTGTCATAAATCGTTCAATCAAATTCAATATCAAAATCGACTAACAACAACCATTATGGTGGTCAAAATTCAATTGATCAATTAAAATAAACAATTATTTTCTACAAACCACAATACCGTTTATAGCAATTGCTGTTTTCACTATTTTTGGGTAAACATGATTCAAAAAATTAAAAAACCCAGTCTCCTTTTGTAAAAATTGTAATTAAGTCTTGTATTTGGGACTATATAAAATCAAAGTGCTAATTAAAGTCTCTTAAATGGTCTTTGACATATAGAAAAAAAGAGTAAAATCAGGTTTCAAAAACCGTCAAAATTCCGTACAGGTTTATTAAAAACTTTTTTTAAAAAATAGATTTGAATCGCGGAGATGATAATTTAAATATGGCCAAAATTTACTTTTCTTCATCAAAAATAAAAATACACAAAATTATTTTGAAATTGTCAAAAATCGTTATTACACATTGAAAATACTAAGACAAGTTACAGCTAACATAACAAAAGAAAAGATTTATTGAAGGCGTATTTTGATTTCTTGGATCAAAAAAGTCAATTCAACAAGTTTATGTCAATGATCTTTTAGAATTTGTTTATAGTAATGCTGATCCTGATAATGGTTTTATAAACTGGTTTTTTTACATTAATTTCCTATTATTTGGTTAAAACAATATAAATATTTTAAAATGCCAAATATATAAACAATATTTTATTATTAATGTGATGGGTTTGGTTGTTTTTGTTTTTGTTTTGGTTTTACAATTTAGTTAGATATTAAAAAAAAAATTTCCGGTATTAGCAATATATTCTAATATAATCTTTGTGAATGACTAATATTACTGGGTATATAAACTTAAAATTACATACTAGCATATCAGATAATAACTTCATGAAGGTAAGAATATTGTTAACTACGTAGGTTATTTTTTAATGCCCTTCATTAATAGCAAATCATATCAGAAAAATACACAATACAGTTATAAATTTCAGTAAAATATAGGTATAAGTGACTCAACTAGTCATATTCTAAAAATAAAAGATTCGGAAAAATTCCAAGTTCATATTTGTAGAAAATAAAAATATTTATCATTTTGCCATTAAATCTTTCATTTTTGTTTTCCATTTACCAGAAAGCAAATGTGATGACTATTAATTTTTTTTTATTTATTTATTTGCTAAAACATTGGCTAATTATGTTTTATGCAAAAATGTTCATAAGATCATAAGTTATTGTTAGCGTTAGAAAAGGAACGATTTAAAACAATTTTTGATTATGAGCGAAGTGTGTAGAATTTCAAGTAATTTATTTGAGTTAAATTGACATTTATTAAAATATACTATATAGCAGCAGTTCCCAAATGGTGGTACATTAGGAAAAAAGTAAATTTGTAACTTTATTAATAAAAATAAAATTCTCAGTCAAAGCTTTTGCTCGCTTATATTTAAAAAAATATTTTAACAAAAAAAGCATTTCGAGGGCTTATATTCAATACTGTCTATCTGCAAAAACACGATTTTTCAGGAGAGCGAAAAAACAAGTTAAGTATGT
>JANSTT010017785.1:0-15791 GCA_026745375.1 Platyura marginata | reverse complement strand
TTTTGACAGAAGCTGTGTTTGTTGCTGCGGTGTTTGTGTTTTTCATAGGTAAATAAAAATTGTTTTAGTGAGTATTTGGTAATTTTTTTTGCGAATCTACGTCGTCATTGGATATAGTAATTTTCTGAAAATTTATATCATCATTTCCTTCGAATTTGCTTCCATACTAAAAAATAAATAGAAGCTTTGTTTACATTTTTTAAAAATACAAACCAAATTTGTCAGTTTTGTGACAGTCCGTGTACTCTTAGCATTAGTAACTGTTTAGTGTTTGAACTTACATATAACGTAACGTTGTTTTAATATTTAAAAACCAGACAAGTTTTTCACAAAATGCAAATTTTTTTTACAACGTAAGTATAATGAAAAACATATTTATGTATGCTTTGACCAATAGTGTTTTCAATATATCTGCTTTTTTATTGTACATAGATGCCTGAGGAAGCTTCCAAAAAAGGAGCGAAATATACAGTTCGTTTAAAGTAAAACCAAAAATGTTTTAATAAAAACCAACAATCAAAGAGACCTACACATCCGAGTTTTTCATAGAAAAAATAACAAAAACATAATAATTTTCAAAAAAGGTCGAGAGGTAAACCACACCTTATCTAACTATTTTCAAACAATTATAATGTTTTTTGAATATAGAAATAATTATTTCGTAAGAAATATTTTAATTGATGAAAAAAATTATATTTTATTCATCAATAATCTTTTGATAAAGTCAGTTGTCCAGCGCCCCTAGATCGTTGCGCGCGGTTTCTCTGCTCCATCTGCTTCTATAGAAGCTACGGCCCTGTGTATGTAATGTATATTTCCACAGAGTTTGTACCCCTAGAAATCATATAGTCCCTAAAAGTAAGTGGCGCATAAAAAACAGTTTCGTCTATTTTTGTAAATGTGTCCTATTATGGATCTATCGCCCATTGTGGTTCTATTTTACAATAAATGAATGATTAATCGAAAATGGTATGACAAATAGCAAATTTTGTTTGGCTATTAAATTTTCTTATCACTCTTCTCTTTGTTTTGTATATTTTTGCCAAACATTGGCCATTTTAATAATTCGTAAAAAATCATTTAGTTTTCGTTGTGTTTTTTTAGGTAAATAGGAGAATATTTTTATAATATTTTTAAAAATAAATTTGAAAGGAAATTTAATTTATTTCATTTTTTTTAAATTTAAAATAGTGTAAAGTTTCATATAAAACAAAGCCCACTGAAAAATTATGGTTAATTAAAAAGTTTTAATAAAATCTTTAACCCTTATGTAGGCACCATGGTCTGTGTAGACCAATTTGACTTTCTTTTTTTAAAAAACTATTAAAGACACAAGTCTAAAATTTTAATATATTCTTAAAGGATATATTGTTAGTCGACTCGTGTGGTCTGCAGACAATGGTGCCACAATATGGTATAACGAATTTGGTGCCTATATAAGGGTTAACAGAGTCAATATTAAGCACCGAAATAGGTTCATAATAGGATATTTCATGTTATCTTGCAAAAAAAAAATGTGAAAGGGTTGACCAAAAAAAAATTTTAAAAGAAAAACTAAATTTAAAGGGTTCACATTTTCTAAAAATCAAAAATTTACGAAAGCATTTACAATTAAATGCTGAGTAGGTTTTTAGAAAATTTCTGCTTAAATCTTTCATGTTCAAAATGTATGGATCTTGAAGGGTTAACTTTTTCAAAAAAATTTATTTAACAAAAAATACTGGAAATTTAAAATAATTTAAAAATACAAAGTTTCAAAACCATATCTTCAGTATTAAAAAAGTTCAAAATTTTGTCATTTTTAAAAAACTGCCAAAAAGACAATCGGTGGACGCCCAAGTTTTTTTTCCATTTTCATCCATCAAAATGACGTAAATTTTTTTAAAAAAATAATCCCACGATGGATGGATCAATAATTATTCAGGTTTCGTCACTGGATTTTGGTTACCTTTTTCGCGAAATTGTTAAAGGATTTCGGCACCGCCTAAAGATGACGCCATTTGCGCCCGGTTAACAGTCAACACACAAATTAAATTGAATAAAAATACAAATTTTAAGAATCTTTGGTATATATTTCAATATAGGCCTATTTTAATATAGCCCAGAGTTGGTATCATAAATACATAATATTTTTAATATTTTTTTTATTGTGTGAATATTAATAGCGCAGCAAAAATATTTGCCGTCTCTGTCTTTATTTTTTTTTTTATTATTTTTTGCTTCAGTAGTATGTTGGAATATTTTAATTACTATTAATTATTTATTATAATAATAATTGATAATTTATATTGTTTCGGTTATTTCGGAGATAAATCTATGTTATAATTAATTGTATTATGCAATATTATTTTAGTGTTTTTTTTTTATTTTATAAATTGTTATAAAAGTTACACTATTCCTGAATGAATTTTTAATTTTTAGCTAGTTGTTGTTGTTTTTCTTCATCTTAATCCGAATAATTTTGTGTAAATTTCTATTATTATTATATTAAAACAATAAATTAGAATATGTAGGGGATGTGATTATAGAAACGATGTGCCTATTTCATAAGTGCACGCAATTAGATGGTTTTTTTTTTTAATTTAATTATAGATAATTATTCATAATTTCATATTATTATAAAATGTGTGTTTGTGTGTGTAACAATAAAAAGATAAAGCACAGATATACCTATTACTAGATGTTTCATATATGCAAAGTACATACAGTAAAGTTTGGCACCATTCTACCGGTCGTAAATCGTAATTGAAGTAACATAATTATTATATATGCACCTAGAATCTAGATCTAGGTACAAATTGAAACATCTGATATGTAATCTGTGACTATATAATAATGTGGGTTACTCTCATAAATGTTGGCACTAAATCTTATCAATGAAATTTTTTTATCTAGTTACAGTTTTACAGTGTAGAGTTTCCTTTAAATAGGAAATATTGTTAATTAATAATATGTGCGTAAATTTACCAGAATAACCCCCATTATGTCAAAATGGTTGTATACTTAGTATGCACAAAAAAAAAGTATTTATTTTATTTTGAGTAGTTACAGTAGGTACAAAATTTAATTTATATATTTTGTTAATTTAATTAAGCTCAGTTTAACCCGTTTTTTTTCACGCTCTATTAAATTATGGTAGAATTTTTTTTTTTTTTTATCACAGATTTATACTTAGCTGCGATATTAAATGTACCTTTTATGAAAAACTTTTTAGATAAATTTTGTCTAGTTATATTTTAATTTTTAATTAGATTTAAGTCATTGATTTTTGTATTTTAGAAAAGAGATATGTAGTTATGTTTAATCAGGGTCATGGTCACGGCCGATTTGTTTTTAATCATTCATAAATGTAATAAGTTAAAATATAATCGGATGCAGCCTATAAAAAAGAAGCGCTATGAAGGATAACGTAGAACTTCAAAATTTAGCTTTACAACAGAAAAAAAAAACTATGATTCAATGATCAAAATTAAAAAAAAAAAATTTCTATCAATTGCCTAACTCTATTTTAAACTTTTACTTTTTATAGCAAGCATCTTAATATTTTCGTAAAATTTACTGGCATGCTCAAAATTTGACTGCGTTTGAAGAATGGGAGGTAACATAAACTTAACCACAGGGCGCCATCTCTAACATGAAATAATGAATCAGTTGTATAGTATTTTTCATAATTGCTAATCAGGCATCGACATCTTATGAACCGCGGGTCACCAAGTGACCCCATTTGATAATTTCAGGTAACTCACTTGACTTCTCCAAATAAAGTAAGTATAATATATAAAAATAAATTATAAAACATAAATATGAAACAAACACTTTGAGAAAATATAAATACTAATAGATTAACATTTTTGGTTTGATTACAGAAGTTACAGAATTGAATTTAGGCGGAATACAGGAACATTTGTAGAACGTATTTCATTATTACTCGACCAGCGTTTATTCACATTAACGACGAAGTCAGATGTAAAAAAGAGCAGATCCGTGATCAGCAGGTGATTATGGCTGCGCTGGGCTTTCTGACTGCGTACCATCTGCAACCAACCAATAGGAGCCCTGCCCACCTGCTGACCGCACATCTGCACCCAAATTCTGTTCGGACTCGGAATTATATACGAACCGCACAAAATAACGCTTCTGCGCATTATAAATTTTTGAAACCGTTTCCTTTGTTGATATTAGAAAATTGAATATTTTATTGAGTTGTAAAAAAATTCGTTTATTCGTAACGGAAAGTTAAGATTAGTCGTTCGTAATGTGTGGTAAACATTGTAATTACGCAAGTGTTCTATTTTTCATTAGTGAATTTACAGATAAAAAAATGAGTTTTACAATATTTAGTGTCATTGACCCGAACCGTTTTCTTAATAGTCATAGTTGATTTTGACCCGTAGCCAAGAAAGGTTGTCGATGCCTGCTGCTAGATTTTTATTATTATTATAGGTATAGTGGGATAATATATATTTTGTTTACCAATAATACTAAATGGTAAAAAAAAAAACTAAAAACGCTAGAATATAAATAAACAGA
Source organism: Platyura marginata (assembly GCA_026745375.1). Lineage (NCBI taxonomy): Eukaryota > Metazoa > Arthropoda > Insecta > Diptera > Keroplatidae > Platyura > Platyura marginata. The sequence continues at coordinate 11,261 of JANSTT010017785.1, read as the reverse complement.
AATTCTAGGTCTCTAGGAATTTTGTGGTAAATTCTTTTAAAACCTTCAAATACTATAAACACCCCAATTGCACCCCTGTCCGTATAATTGTTATGATGTCGACATTTTTCATTTTTAAGAAATTATATTTCCCAACAATCAAATTTATTGATAATAATAAATTCAACCAACAATCGCAAGACTTTTCATGCCGCTGATGCTGTTTTTGATGCTACGTACTGTTTGTACATATATACAGGGTGATTCATTTGGTATATTCCGAACGCATAGGGCATATGGATGGGTTAATATTATAAAAAAAATTCCACTAGACCCATGTCTGGAAATTAATCGTTGCCCGTTGAAAATTTTCGGTTACTGAAATTCAATGATTCACTTATACGTCGACAAAAGTCGATCAATTTACTTCTATTCATGCTTAGAGGAAAGAAAATGGTCTAAGCTACAAAAAAAATAGGTAATTATTTTTTTTCTATGGGATTCATAGTTTCTGAGCTACTGTGGGTCAAAGTTAAAACTATTTCCAAACTCCACAATTTTTTTAAGAAAATTTAATTTTTTTTAAAAAAGTTTGCTTTTGTTTTTCTTTTGTTCTAGTTGGATGTGATATAATATTACTTACAAACTGCCCATAAAAAGTTTTTGTCTAGCTTCCATAGTTCTTATGTTATAACCCCCTTTCAAAAAGTACTACTATTCGTACAATTTCGGACAGCCCTACAAATAAAGTAATAATATGTAGCTCCTAAAATTAAAGAGATAGACAAAAATTATGTATGAAGAATTTGTAGAGAATCCAATTCTTTATTCTTGGTTGGAACTACATTTATTTCTAGCTCAAATAGATTTCGAGATATTTAACGTCAAATTTCAAAAATTATGTTACTTCCATACTAATTATTAGCTAATTATTGTTAACCAAATTATTATTCCGGAAGTGAAAATATAGTGGATGCCATTAAGGATGCCGGAATTCTCTGGCATGTTATAAGAATATGGCAAACGATTGAGGTGCAAAAAAGAGCCTGTTACGGAACATAGAAGGATCTACGAGTACTGGGTATTCGAAATTGGAAAATGCTTGCCGAGGATCGCTGCCAGCAATGGAAAGATTTAGTGGAGTCAACCAAAATTCGACTGGGTTTAAAATATAATAATAATAAGACTTTAAAAATATAATCGTAGAAAAAATTTGTGTATGCATGAAAGGTAAAAAAAAACAAAATAATCCTGTCCTGTTCTCCTGTGGGACCATAGAGCCTCAACGATCCCTCTACACTAGACTCGGGGCTTCTCTAGAAATGGCATTCCATAAATATTTTTCGATGCCAACAATTCTTCATCTAAAACAGTACTACGCCAAGTTTTAGCTGGTCGACCGGGTCGACGGCTGCCCTGTGAATTCTAGTCAAAGAGTCTGCCTTAATATGCAAATGTTTGGCTAAGAGTATGTCCTATCCAGTTCCATTTTTGGTTCTTAGTTTCATCAGCAACTCTGCTTTTTCCGTTCGTTTTCAAAGTTCTTCATTGGATATCCGGTCCGACCACCATATTTTCAATATTCGTCGTAGACATTTTTGTTTATAAATACTTGCATGTGGGACTACTAAACACAAACTGTTAATAAATAAACAAACGAAAAAAAACCCTTAACTAAATAAAAATTCAAAAATTATTTTTTTTTACACTCATTTTGTTGTTGTTGTTGTTATTATCAGTATATCTTATTTTTTAATAGATATCAAATACATATTTTCTAGAAAATTGTTTACACGGAGAACTTAGTCTTTGAAATTATCTAATCAAGAAAAAAGAAATACGAACATTTCTAATGGAATATAACGGCAAACTAAAAAAAGAAAAATGTCTACTAAACCACTCAAAATAAAATAAATGTTTTTTTTCTTCTTTTTAGTCTAAGATGTACTAAAGGTAATTTTGAACTACTACTACTACGGACTAGTGGATGGAAGTATAATTATTACTTAAAATAAATATTAATTAAGTAACAAAGAAATACATATTTAGTATATAATTCAAATTACATACGTTATCTATATATTGGATATATAAATACTTAATAATGCTTATTTATTTAGTACTACTACTATATATATGTATATATAACTAAACTATTTCTATCTAATCACTGGTTAAACGTATTATGCTTTGAGTACAAAAGAAAAAGGTTTTTTTTTTTCCTTTAATCGAATTAGAGCCGAAAATTATGTTGTGTAGGTATTTTTTTGTTTTTTTTTTTAGTTTTAGTTTAAAATTCATAGTTTTGTGTTCTAAAAAATTTATAGCACATGAGAAACTTTAAGAAGTATTTTGTAATAATAAAATTAACCTAAATTTTTAATGAATAATGACTATATAAAACTTTCATTAAATGGAGTTTTGTTTTTTGTTTTGTTTTTTGTTTTTTTTTTGTTTTTTTATTTGAAAGAAAACTTTTTTAAAATTCTCTTTTTATGTTTCTAAAGTATTCTAAATTGTCGACTAGCGATTAACCAATAAATTAATTAAACAACAATTAATATTAACAAAAAACCATCAATAAATTCAAAAACGATTAACTAACAATAAAAAATTAAGTTAGCACAGCACAATTTAAATTAACTAAAAAACATTCTTATAATAATAATAATAATAATAATTAATTATAATAATAATCAATAATAATAATTAATCGTCATCATTAAGACCACACAGTTCAACACTTTGATCTTCTAAGCTTCGTTTTAAATCTTCGATTGTATTCAAAATGAGTTGACGTTTATTGCAAATATTTCCCACCATTTCACCATTATCCGATTCCTGTTTCAAATAATCATTGCCATTTTCGAAAAAATCCGTTTGTGCTTTGGCCGCATAGCGTTCACGTCGCAGAATGGAGATTTTTTGCAATAAAGCTTTTTTCGGAATTTCTACATAAATATAAAATTATAAGTGTAAATGTTGTGTAAAATAACAAAATGACAAACCTGAATCCATCTCTAAGCTTTTTTTAAGCTTTTCCAGTGTAGAGCTGCCAGTGTAAATTTTCCTTTTTAACGGTTCACTTTGTGGACAATAGTAAATCTCCGAACCGGTATTTCCCATGTCCACCGATCGAAATGATATTAATGGCGTTTTCTTCTCGATTTCGGTTAGCGATGGTAAATTCTGATTTAGAATGTCGGCCTCAATTAAATTTTGATATATTCGTTTGTCCTTTGCATCTCCCTTTAATTTACTCTTTTTCGATTGACGTCTAACGATATTTTCCTTATTTCCATTTAGTTCGATTTTGCCATATTTTTGAATTTGATTGATTGTTGCTTTTGGTTGGTCGTCGTCACTTTCTGAATCCGACTCAATGGTAACCTTAGGGCTCTCGCTGCGAAAACGTCGTCTTGGTGTTGGCGACTTTGGTGGACTTATAATGTTCCGTCCATTCAATTGAAGTTGCGGTGACAGCTTACTGGAAGCTATAGCTTCGTCATACGGTTTCGTTGATTCGGGTGTACTTTTTCGTCTGATTATATCGCTGGGCGATACGTTTTGATGGATAAAATTGGTGACGTGCGTTTTTCGTGGACTAAAACGACATGATTTTGGGCTATTCGGTGCCGACGTAGTTTCATATCGTAGCATTTCGATACGTTTATTGATCAATAGATTATCTTGTATGGTTGATGATAGTGGAGCGTCACAAATGTCGTTAACGATAACTTTTTTCTTTGTGGTCACCGCTACCACTGGTAATTCGATACCACCATCGTTTAGCTTTTGTGTTTTAGCAATTTCTCGACGAAGATCTGCTTCACAGTTTCGTAGCATTTCGACACGTTTATTGGTTGGAAGATTGCATATACGACGTGGACTACTTACTGGTGTTTCTCTGTAATAAAAATTCGACAATATTTTATTCCGTCCGTTTAAGGGCAGCACAGAAATACGTTTTTACTACCTTAGTGCCGTTGTTTTCATTGACACAAGAATTGTTTCTGCCTCATGAATTAATTGCTTATACTTGACATCAGCTTCCATGTCGGCTTTTAGTAATGCCTTTTCACTTTCAGCTATGGCCAAAAATCGGCTCCGTATGGAATGAATCTCAGTGAATGTAAGTGAATTGGAACGATTTGCTAAAGGAACCATTTCAGATGTACTAGAAAATTTAAAAAAAAAAATAACAGAGAATAAATAATGAGTAATGATGCTAGATGCTAGTATCTAAATCACCTTCTCGCATCTTCTGATTGATTTCGTCTAAGACATATTGGTGTTCCACCTAAGCTTTTACTACCACGTTCCCTTGAACCAGTCAATGCAAATTCATTTAGATTGCCATTGGTAATATCACGACAGTCATTTGTTCGTTTTCGGGTTCTGGTCAATCGTTTCTTTCTTCTGGAATTCACCGATTCTTCAATGACTTTTCGAGTTTTCCTTAATTTCGATATACGCTTTTCCGGTTGATAATTAAAATATTGACAATTTCCCGTATTTTCGTAGAAATTCTTATCAATAATCTCCTGTGTAGATCCATTGTCAATAAAATCAATGTCAAGCAATTCATCTGTGTCGCATTCGTCTCCGCCATCTTGGCCAGTGTCTAGATCGGATATACATTCGGTTGGATCTGAATCACTGAAATTAGATTTTATAAGATTTTGATTGTTGGAATGTTGTTGGATTGAAAATAAATTACCTCAATATATCAGTTTCCTTCTCATAACAATAACTTTCGTCAAATTTTCCCATCATCTCATTTAGCGTTGTGTCTTCATCGCTATCAGCCTGATTGGTGGCAATCGAACTGAGCACTTCACTAATTTTGCTTTTCGTCTGAATATCAACTTTACGCTTTCGGATAGTGTTTGGTGAAAAAACATTTTTATTTACTTCCACCTCAGTCGACGAGGAACTACTTTCCGATTCTGAAGATAATATCTTTTTTCTATCGGAAACAGTTACAATTAAAAAAAAAGAAGAATTTTTCTTTTTGGCAACTGAAATTTTTACCCATTTTTATCATCCGCTCCAGCATCACTGCTCGACTTTATTCCAGACGACGTTGAACTCGTCTCCATGTCAAGTCGCTTTGAGCCATAGTTAACTTGACCAATGGCAGCGGCATCAATTGGAAACCATGGATTTGTTTTGATTCGACATCTCTGCCTTGGTGATGGAGCTGACACAGACAATTTTTAACAATTCTATCTCACATTCTGAAGGTAATAAATAAAACTTACATTCCAACCCTTTGTAACTTTGTAAGCCTAAGCGTCTTTGTAAATCTGGACTTAAACCGGTTGACGATATATTCGATTGAACATTTGTCTGACCAATATGACCATTAACAATTGATGGCGAACATATCGAATTTGTGGTGGGTGGCAAATTTTGTCGTCCCATATCAAAAGATTCCGTTCTTCGATGCAAATTCAGTGATGTTTCACCTGAGGTGGCTTCATCAATTTTATTTAATCCGAATTTATGGCGACTTTGATCAACAGCAACTGAATTGACACCTCTCGGAAAGTAATGGGTTCCCGTTCGCATATTAATATAATATTCTGGTGTGTATGAAGCGCCTGTAAATTAATTTTTTTATTATTTTGTAATCTTAATTATTATCAATGGACGTTTTCTGATTGATTAATATTTATTACATACGAAAGGTGTAAGATTCTTAATTTGTTGGAGGAGGAATCTAAGATTTTTGGAGAATTTTTATATATCTTCTCAAAATATCTTAAGAAATTGTAAAGTATTCCGAAGATATCCAGCACGTAGAGTAAAGGCCACACGGAGCGCCTATTAGTTTTAAAACTTCCTTCACATGCTACGCAGAAACTCCACTATGTCCATTAAAGACAACTCATATAGAATTTTCCGTTGTCGAGGAGAAATAACGAATTTGTCTTTATTTCATATTGTGACTGATTTTTTGTTATGGGTGCTTCTTATGCTTTAGTAATGGAAAGAATTCTCAGAAATGAATTTGCTATTCGCTTATTTGTTTAAACCTGACCCATGACTCATTCCATTGTTTTAGCAAGGAATTGAAGAACAAAACTTTGAGTGTTTTACTGGATAAATTACTGAAACAAATTTTAAAATAATATTTAATTCTGTGGAAACATTCTGGACGATATTATATAGAATCAGTACAGATGCGTTTCTCTCAGTGGGTAAAATTTTAAATTTTCAGATTCAAATAAGCCCATGTCAATGCGTAATAAAAATTCCTACAACACATTTTGCGGTCATTTATTGAGCTCTTTTTAGAGTGGTTATCAACCAAATGGCTTAGTGGTAGAGGTGATGTCATTCGGGTTTGATCCCTGTCTGAGAGTGAATTTATTAAGTGTTTTTTACTTATACGGAGATTGAGCTTTGAGCCGAGTGGTTCGGATTCCACTTAAAACTGTAGGTGTAAGGCATTATTTCAGGAAATAATTTGTGAAATTCGCCGATTATATGAAATGTTATATAATTATATCAAATGTTAGAAAGGAAGGTCAACGCACCCCCCCCTCCTAAAAAAAACAGTTCAAGAAAACTCCACAAGAACTCCGAATAAATCGACGAGGAGTTGTAGAGTCAGCCAAAAAAACCCACCCAGGGTTAAGAAGGCTAACTCATGTGCAGTGGGTAACGAACAGTTCTATATAATCTTTAGTATAATCTTTAGAAAATGAAGCCTTCTATTATATAGAATCTATATATTATAAATCCTTGAATATCATGAAAGATTCCTTACTTACAGTCCTCTTCATCAAAATGATAACCTATAAGTATCGATGATACCAACCAAATGGTTCAGATGATGGACTCCATCTTTGCAGCGGGAGATCGCGGGTTCAAGTTCGACTAGGGTAAAACATGAAGTGTTTTTCTCTGGTATGTTGATTTGAATCTGAGGCCGGGTTGTTGCATTGCACTTAAAAAGAACTCTAAAATATGACATTATCTCAAAAAATGGCAATGTCTAATAGCGAGCATGAAAGCGGTGAAATAGCGAGCATTTGTAAGGTTTCCGTAAAAAGAACACCTCAAGTGTTGCATTTTTTCAAAAATTGAAATAAATACATAGAAAAGAGGGATGTCTAGTGGAATCTGTGGCCCCATCCTTTCTCACACAAATCTATCTAAATCTATTGTTGATGCATTCTATTTGTATAGACAGCTTTTGTTATCTTTATTCCATATGGGAAACAAAATCAAATTGTTATTTATACATCTTCTGGCTGAGCATCAAGCGATACTTCAATGTATCTTGATCTTAATTCATATGTTATGACACAAATTTATGTACACTTTTATATAGCCAGTGTTACTCAACAACACTTGACATCATTTTTATTGTAGGGTAGGCCTTCAGAAGTGTCACCATAACATTATATTATACCTGAAAGCATCAGTGTGCCAATTGTACCATTCAAGTACATTCTATAGTTATACTTAACATCGTACTTTGTAGTGAATATAATAAAATTAGAATTTTTTTCCTTTTTTTACATGCATTCGCTCACGTACATACCTGGTGACGTACCATCAGTAGAATAACCCGTTGAATAAGCACTCTCTGGAGATGATAAGCTATTAATCATATGCGCTAATTGGTGATTCCCCGGAGCAGTCAAATGAGTACCATTAGACGGAAAACGATTTGTTCGTACCATATTTCGATTTGTTGTTTCATTTTCACCACGTCGTACACTTGAATTTACCGTCAATAGAACCGGGTGTGATTTTCCATTATATTGTAAATTCCCATTGGAATTGTACAGTGGATGGTGAATTTGTGTGTTGTTATTTATGGTGTTTGTGCAATTAGTGGCGATATTGTCGCATCTCGGTTGAAATTGAATATTGGCATTGAATCGATCATAATTGTTACAAACTATTGGCTTGCAATTATCTCGACCGGTACTGTTACGTGATAAAATTTTTCCATAACGATTTTCATCGATTTGTTTACAATACGATTTCCCATTTTCACTTCTATTGACTGATTGCTGTTGTTGTTGTTGTTGTTGTCCATCACGTACTGTTGACGCATCATTTTCGTATTTATTGACGATAATATTATTTGCTGTCGCCTCAACACATCTTTTCAGATTATTTTTCGGAGAAAATTGATTTTCCATTTTAATAATATTTGCTTTGGATTTTGCTGAAACATCATTGCCATGATCCAATGCAATTCGTTCGTATTTACTGGGTTTTTGTTCAAGCATTTCATTGCTTGTTGAACTTGATGCTGTTGTTGAGTAATTTGTCGTCGCCTTTGAGCAATTTAGGGATGATGAGTGAAGCGTATCGACCGTTTCCCTTCGCTTATGTAAATCAATTGTTTTCGCAAATTGTTTGCTGTCGACACTTTTTGAGTATTGGTAATGTTGTTGATTGGAACTATTGTTTTCTAATGTATAGGAACTGTTGCGAAGCATATTTTTTGGTGATGAATTTGATTTTACTGTATGACGATATGGACAGTGATCGGACTTTGGTGATATTGCGCTGTCCTGTGGTGACTGCCAACCAGCTCGGCTCGTTGCCTATAAATTTATATTAAATTTTGTTATATTTTTTTTAATTTTAACTTTGACAGTAACTTTGTTCAGTAGCTACTGAAATCTGAAATTATTACAAAAAGTAAGGTAAAGGATTGTGGAATACAAGGAGAGAAGAATGTTGGCTTTTTTTGTGTTTATTATATTTTTTTGTAATAAAATTATTTATTCTTCTATTGTAAAAAAACGCCCAGCGGTTGTATTAGTTTTTTTCTTTTAAAAATGCAACTAAATTGAACGGTCAGCGAGCGTACTATTTAAATAGTTCGAGAACATTATTCCACGAACAAGCAAATTCGACGAGCATCATGCTGCGCGAAAAAATTAAACCGTGGATGGTATTGCTTCTTGCTCGCGCGAGCAGATTAGATGAAAATCAAAAAAATTTGATATTGTGGGCGTGGCTGTTTGGTTGACAAGTAGATTCGATCGTGGATGGGCCGCTTCACCTTACCTAATATACTATGAATGGCATGGTATAAGAGAGGGCGAACACTCTAAGGCGCTCGAAGTCCCTAAGCTAATATGTATTATATGTCGATCCATTTGATATGGCATATTAGTATATGTTCTGATATGCCCAGGGCTAGAAGATTAATAAACTTCTAGATAGCTACTTATGGAGCGTTTATGGAACGTACACCTAGCCGACTTCCAAGTATTTAGTGTCTTTTACGATACGGTTTGACAATCCCAGTGTAAGTGTTAACCGGTTTCGGGAAATTCCTGCCAGAATCTACTAATTGATTTTACCACCAGCCACCACACCGAAAACGACAATTTTCTGAAAACTCAATATATTTTTGAAACCATCTCTATGTTTGATTGGGTTAAAAATCGTCGCTATTAACCATATCCAAGCCGACGTCGGAAAATTATGTTTTTCGGGGAATTGGGTTTTCAAAGAATTTTCGTTTTCGGGTATTTGTTATTCGGTAAATTATCGTGGAACTTTCCTGCTTACCTATAAAAACCAATTTATCTAAAAACACTAATTTAATTTATGAGTTTTATATGATTTTAATTTATGATGTTCTACTTTAAAGGATATTAGTTTATTGATATAGTGGCCTTTATATTACAATGAATTTTAATTTTATTTTGTTAAAATTATATTTACAAAATAACACAAATAGAGGTCAATGTCTATCGAGATGTCTGGATGATTAGTGGCTGAGATGATTGTATCATTTACATATACCATAGTCGTAATTTTCTCTTCATCACCGGTATTGAAACTATTATCATAGTGGTTATTATAGTGGTTCACTTGATGTATGATAAAATTTCGAAATTGAAAGGGAGCACATTTTTTGTCTTTTTTTATGGCAAAAAACATTTGTTCTACGACTTTTTGATTTTCGGTCGTCTTCATCTGCCTTAAGAGCCCCTAAGTTTATGCAATTTTTAGTTTTTTTCATATAAAGTAGTCTCACTTTTATTTTACATTTTAGAGAAATCATTAAAAAAAGTTGTAGATCTGAAAAAACTACATAAAAAATTATTAGTAATCGTTAGCAAAATATTTGAATTTTTCCTAGGTCATCTCTTGAGTAGATTCGTGGTTCGTTTCTAAAAAAAATTTTTTATCAAATTCTAAGAGGACACATTTTTTCTCTTTTTTTATTACGAAAAACATTTGTTCTACGACTTTTTTGATTTTCGTTCTTCTTCAGTATGGCACAAAAACAAATGTTTTTTGCCATAAAAAAAGACAAAAAATGTGCCCCCTTTCAATTTGATAAAATTGAAATTTAAAAAATGAACCACTCTAGTGGTTATCCACTAACATCTCTTTGATGTAATTACTATACACAGCCATCAGCCACTAATTGAGTTCCTTCGAAATTGGACTACGCCGTCATGTTATCGGTTAAATATACATAATTCTACCAACAAAAAATTCAACCTAATTTAATTACAATATATATGCAGGTAGGTTGGTATATATGTACAATACATACAACCGCAAACAAAGCAAAAAATTGACACTTAATATTCAAATCTTGTTCTATCTTAAATTAATTCTATTTCACAAATGCAAATTAACAATATAAATCAGAATTTATTGTCCGTTTATTATAATCATACCTACTATTACAAAATATTGTTAAACATGTCATTAATATACAATTGCTGGCGCACTGAACCGACAAATTATCCAAAAACCACCTTGCCTGTTAAATTTATTTATTTAAATAGTACAGAATCAGCGACATTCTCTGTGTAGGGCTAAAATTGCGATAATAATAGCCGACAATATTTTCATCATAAATTTTTGGCGCATAATAACCAATTTTCATACGAAAATCTTCTATACACCTACATTAGGGTGGATCGCTTTTTAAAAACTGAGATTTGCCAAAGCCCTGGGGGCAGAAAACTTGTGTTATAGCCTATAAATCTTAAGTTTAAAATTTTGTGCAAAAAAAAAATTATATTTGATAGTCCCGCGACCCGTTTAAAGGTCAAAATTTGGTAGTTTTTTTAGTTGTTAACCTATAACTCTTCAACGAACAATTTTAGTTGAATTTATGTATGATGTTATAGGTCAGGGTTACCCAAACTATTTTGGTCGCGGAACCCTCAGAAAATTTTCCTAAGATTGTGAAACCCTTTATTTTTTTAACTCCACCAAATTTAATGACATTAAATGAAACAAAAACAAAAACTTTATTCATTAAAAAA
>JANSTT010017784.1:0-15794 GCA_026745375.1 Platyura marginata | reverse complement strand
GGTCGTTATAAACGATCAATTTTAATTGATGAGAGCGTTCTTCAATTAAAATTGACAATTAAAATTGATCGTCTATGAGGCCCTTAACGATCTATGACCGTTTCAATTTTTCTACCTAAAAGATTTTCAAAGCACCTAAATAGACAAAAAAAAAGCTGTCCAAAAGAATATTTTTCACAAATAAGCACAGAATTTTGGTTTTTTTTTGTTTGTTTTTTTTTATTTTAATGTCAGACACAACACTTGAAATATTTTTAATACACTTTTACATAGCCCCTTAAGTATGATTTTAATTAATTCAGTTATCATCATTAATGTGAACAGACGAAATAACAATTAAATATAAATTAGCAAAATAATTTTTATAACAAATTCATTGCCATTATGGATGGTTTGGAATAAAGCACTCAATAAATATTAAGCTTTTAATCGTTTTTTTTTGTTGTTAGTTGGTTGCAATTAATTATTTATTATTAGTTTTAGAGAGAAAGATATAATAAGAGAAAGTGGAAGAGAGAGAAAGAGAGAGAGTGGGAGCTTAATACTGATACTAATGATACTAATGATACTAATGAAAAATAGGCAAATGGGACGATTTTCCATAGAAAACAAAAGAAAAAGACTAAAATGATAAGAGAATAGTGATTTGGAAATATTTCTATTAATGAAAATACAATTTGTTATTTCATTTTTCATGGGCTGCATAATAAAAGTTTAATTGTCCTAGAATAAAAATTGGAGAGAAACATTTAAGTGATTCCTGCTTCAAAAATGTTACAATTTGTGCTTGCTAAGTAGAATAAATTGAAGATAAACGCACGGATTTTTAAGAATACTGACTTAAATAGCTGATTTTAAATAATTAAAATCTCACAACAATAGAAATAATGATTAATACCTATTAGTAAACATTATTTCATAACAGCAATCCAGAATCATTATGTATACTTAAAAATATCCAATTTTCCATGGATTGTTTTACAAAATAGCTTTTACTAATTTACCTAATTGGAGTATGTACATTGGATGATCTATATTGTCATTGTTATTCTGCATTTTTTTTTCTACTTTGCAACAAAATGCTATTGTAGAAAAATGCTTTTCATCTGAAAAGAATCGATGCTCTCAATTATTTTATTTTTATATATACAAAGGAAAATTCCACTACTAATTCTTCTTCAACATCTATCATTTAGAATTTTTTTTTTTTTTTTTTTTCATTTTATATTTAAATTTTCAGTTGAGTTGATTTTGCAATTTTGGTGAAAGTGAATAAAAAAAAAAAAAAAAAAAAAATTAAAATTATTTCTTCGAAAAGTTTTTCATCGTGTCGTATTAAAATGATTCACAGAATAATAACCCCATGAATTTCTTTTAATTAATTGTTTATTGAAGCGATGTCTTAGAGAAATGCAAAATATTGAAGTTATTTCTATAGATGCTGAACGATGTATAAATGTTTAATGAAGCAAATAATAAAATATAGAAAAAGTGTATATAATGTGGGTAGTTATATAAACTAAGTAATTATATGTATTTCTATTGAGTGTTGAGAGATGTTTTATTATTAATTTACTAAGTATCTAGAGAATTTTTATAAAATAAATTATTTAATTAGTACTGGTACTTAACCTATAACATTTGTATGTCTTTATTGAACAATTAAGTACTTCATGCGTTAAATACAAAAATCTAGAATATCTAAGAATTAAAAAAAAAAACATAAGGAAATGCTGGAAAAAAGTACACACAGATTTAGAAATTATTAGGTAAGAATTATAAACTTTTCTTGTTAGCAAAAATTGTCAATGATTTATAAAAAATCATATTTCGACCGGATGGTTATTTTGAAACATTCTGTCCAACTTATTATTTACTAATCAAGATCAACACAAAAAGAAACCGAACACTAACAACAAATCCAAAGATCGAAATTTAACACACGTAAATCACCTCAGGCCATTTGGTCCGCTATGTATAAAATACAACAAAATTAAGTTAATAGTGAACGTGCCCCTTTGATGTTTTTATCCTAATTCGTTCTCATCAAGTACGGTTCAAAAGTAAAGTGACTTACGGAGATATAGCTCACTGTAAAAATACAAGGCTAAATTGGTGAGAGCCCTACCGTGAAATTTGTTTTATAGCAGTTATGGTAGTATCTTACAAAAATTAAGTTTCTTATTTTATTCTGCATCTTTAGCTGTGGTTACTTATCAGTTATCTCAGAAATTAAAAAGAGAACTGAAATATTTATCAATATTATAAAAAAAAATAATTCTAACCAAATTTCATACGTATCGCAATATTTGACCCGGTTTAGGTGACTGACATATTTATAAAAAATGTTTAACAAATTAATTAAAGAAAATATATAAAAACTGTCACACCCGTTACCATGCATAATGACTTCTTATACAATACATTCAACAATTATTATAATATGATTTCTATAACATTTAAAATATAAATAAAATAATAAAATTTTGATGTACTTTTACTTATACTTACATATTTAAAACTACGCCAATGACAAATATTAACAATAAAAATTGTATTTATATTTTTACCTTCTTCGAGAAGTACATACCGACTCACAAAAGTGAATTCATTCACAAAATATTTCCGTTTCTTTCGTTATTTGACATTTCTTTATAAAATATTTGCAATTTTTTTTTTTTTTTACAATTCAAATCCCTATTCAAATACCATCAGAGTATTATAGGCAGTGATGCATACAAACATATGACATATAAAAATACATACTTGAGCTTGAGAAAATAATATTTTTCAATTGAAATTGTTCGATATTTTTCTTAAGAAAACTTTGCAAGTTGACTTACAAAAAAAAAAAAAAAAACATATAAAGAGGGAATATATTTATATCTACATATATCGAAAGGATGCACTGTACTCATAGAGAAAACATAGTAGCATTGTCATGTTAGTGGACCCATATTCATATAGTATATATGGGCCACGGGGGGAACCAAATAACACATACACATACCATACATACATACATACAAATATATAAAGTAGTTTGTGTAGAATAATATTATAATAAATTCTATTGGATTTTTGATAACTTTCGATATGGATGGTGCATCACAAACGTGATTTCTCTTCAATATTTTTATTATTGAATTTTTATGATCTGCTTAGACTTTAAATGCTATAAAAATAAAGATTTACTGATGGATGATGGACGTTTAGATTTGTTGGAAGCTTCTTTGATCATAAGCTCATCTCTCTTTATAAATCCCGTATATAAAATGTATGGGAATGGTATATCGACAATGCGTAGAAATTCCTTGACAATAATCCCGTCATGCGTGTCATAAATGCGAAATGTTCAATTTACAAATCCAATTATCGCATTTATATAGACGCTCGTTTTGAAAAATACATTTTTATTTTGCCTCGATGAAAATCCCTTTTTTATTTGAACTTTTATTGTTGAGTATTTTTCGTTAAAAATGTAATTGACTGCTCGTGTATAAACTATTTGATGATTGTATTTTTTTTTTATGTTTATTGTAAATTAAAAGGTTATTGACAGCAATATACGTACTCATTATTTAATATCACTATTAAAGGATTAAATTAAAATATATTGCAATTTTTAACCCGATATTGATTCAGTATATTTGGATGACCGTCAGCGTTTGATGTCTTCCCTCGTAACATTTTTTATTCGCACTACCATATATTTTTGAAAATAAATGAAAATAATTTCTCGAATTAAATTATCGGCACCCAGCCAGTTTCAAAATCATATCTTCAATATTAAGAAAATTCAAAATTGTGTCACTTTTTAAAAAACCGCCGAAAGAACGGTCAAGACGTTCGGTGCCTCACCACATTTTTTTCGGTTTCCGGTATAAAAATAACGTAAGTTTTTTTTTAAAATAGTCTCATGATGATGGGATCAGTAATTCTCACGCTACGCCACTGCATGACATATTACTTTTTTTCGAAAATTGGCTAGCCTATTTGAATACAAAGCCCCGGGCACTTTATTTGAAGAGAACACTTAGTGGGCCAACTTTTTAAATACAACTTCTAACCATTTTTATAAGAGAAGACAGCCCAAATAATGCGTGTGTTTACGATTCATCTGGGTTTACTAGTTTTGGCTCACTGTTTAATCTCTTCATTGATTGTAAATTGTTTTATTTGCAGACCCGTGCAAATTTGTGAAATAAGTTAGACATCACCAATGAAAGAAATCGAAAACCAAATACGAAATACAAAATAATTTCTAAGTCACATCAAATATTTTATCTGATATAACTAGTCTTATCTTAGATTTAAATCCACTGAATATTATAAATGCCAACAAACAAAAAAACATTAAACAGAACAAAAGAATGCCACTTCTATGATAACAATACACCTAGAGAGCCATTAGAAGCTATACCATTTGCAATTTTTCTTAAAATTCATTAAAATTTTGCACTTAAGCCAAATAGGTTTGTTCTTATAAAGTACTCGAGGTAGGCAAACAATTAACAATTTCGTGGACAAAAAAAATCTGAGTCTAGACTTTTAATTAAAAAACTTATTTACATAAAAAAATATTCCACAGCACCAAGTATGCTTACTATACCTAAGCTTAAAGCTTAAAAAGACAATAAAAATGTTGGCTTTTGTGTAGAGAGATTTAGAAGTTTTCTTCCGTTTTTTTTTTGTGGTTGCGAGGCATTTTTATTTGACAAATCACGAATCACAGAGAGGAGTTTTATTTTCATGTATGAAGGCAAAAAAAAAATGTATAATACATACTTATATATTTATACAGAAACAAAATCACATAAGACACAGAAGCTGGGTGCTCATAGAAGTTCTTAGATTTGATGATGAAAAGAAAAGCTTCAACCCGTAAAAGTAAACTTCAAAGTGGATTTAACTCAATATAGTACAATTTCGCAATAGTCGTATATTATATGAAAATATGTTTTGTACTTTGACAAAAAACATCCTTTTTAAATAATAATAATATATATTATAGAAATAGATAAAGCAAAATTATATTTGTATGGATGATATATGGAAAAAGGACATAAATTTAAATTTTTAGTTAATTTTTTCGATATGTAAATAAATTTTCTCATCTAATATGGCCATCATCTGTTGAAGAAAAATGAATATTTGACAATCTACGATTGAACCTCTCGGCCATTTTCTACCTTTTTTTGCCACAGGGTATTAAATATAGATTGACTCATACTGATCTTTGAACTCTAATTCAACAAATGTTTTATCAATGGGAACAGAATCTAAATTTTTTGCACAGTGCATTGCAACATCCAAGGGTCAAATCAAATCACTTGACAAAATTGGGTCCAAATGTCACAAAATTCTATGGAATTCCACCGATAATTTACGGAATTTTACACAGTGCGTTGCAACATCCAAGAATCAAAATAAATCACATGACAAAATTGGGTCCAAATGCCCCAAAATTCTATGGAATTCCACCGAAAATGTACGGAATTTTACACACTGCGTTGCCACATCCAAGGGTCAAATTCTATGGCCGAAATTTTACGGAATTATTTGAAATTTTAAAAGAAAAGAATTAAAACAAATAAAATGTGTGGTTTGACCAATTTTTGAGACCAGTTATTATCAACTTATGTATTTACGATCTATTATTTATATTGTTAGGATGTCATATAACCGCGTAAAAGCAGAACTACCTAAAGAGTGGTATGATATGGTTTCGTCCGTTTGTCTTTGAAAATTTAGGCTATAATTTTTAGCAACACCTTAAGCAACACTGATATATATCGTGAATGAGTTAAGAAAAATTTAAATGCTACTATAACTTTAAGAAAATGCAAGAAAAAGAACAACCCAAAAAGGTCTAACTATACAATGGCCTTAAATCTTATATTTAAGTATATACTCGATTGAATAGAACTGAAATGTATGTAAGTATACTATGTAGGTAGGTATAACAAATTCAACAATGGTAAAAGAACTCATTTATTAATTTACCATTAAACACTCAGACTGTCTGCATTAAGTAAATTATTGCTAACTTGGCAAAATAAAAACGGCAATCTATGTAGAAATCACGTTAACAGCCCTCAATTAGAGTCGAAGCCTGAATTATGTGTTTATACGAAAATATTCCATATATAATCAGTGTAAATGATGCTATACTACATAGAAAATATTTCATTGGTTTTTCCCACTCACCAGGGAGCAAAATTATTTCTACCGATCGCAATGCATAATAACGTAAACGTAGATAGTTTATAATTCTCTCTACAAACCATTGTTTTATCTACACGTAAACATCTGCGGTACTTCGGTGCAGAGCCACCATATGTCTGCAGCTCTGTTGAATATTAGAATTCTGAGAAAATACGATTTTCCATTTTAATGTTTTCTCACGAAAAATTCAATGAAATAACAAATATTTTACTCGACAAAAAAAAAAAAAATTCAATTTCATATATAGTTTTGCCACGATTTGTTTGCAAAAACCCCCCATCATGCAATCCCTACCCATTCCACTTAGTACATATAGTACTACACATACATACATACATATATCTATAGTCATATAGTCTATGTCTACTGTCTAGGTACGTTACAATATACAGACTAAGTGAATTGAATTTTATTATATTGTCTCATATCCATTGAGAACAATTTTACTGATGCCATTTTCTTCAGTGAACTGTAATGAAAATAATATCTAGTGGCACACTGAACAAATCAAATGCATTTAGAAGGATGATAAAATGATAAAATGTGGTTTAGTGTAGAAGACTGGAGTTTGTTAGATATCAAATTGAATAAAAAAAAAAAAAAAAAAAATTAATAATCTATTAGAAAACAGAAATCTTTCGAGTTATATGTATGAAATATTATAAGTAATATAAAAGCATTTGTTAGGGTGGGAGTGAATTACTGAAAATCTTCAATTAATTAAATATTCAAATTTAAATTCATTTACAGATACATATTTAATGTTAAGTACATGAAGAGTAAGATTTAAGATAAAGAACAACACAAAAATGTATTAAAAATTCTGCCTAAAAGGAAAACTAATTTCATGATGCCAAGTCTCAAATGAATATGAAATTTACTCAAGCAATGGTTTTTAATTTTTGATAATATTCGATTTCTTAATTGATATTGCCAGTTTGTCCTCAATTGTTCAAGTTCGCTGAAATCTCAGTATTTTTTTCTCTAAGTAAATTTTATACTATGATTAGTGTTTATTATTTATTTTTTATTAGATTTTGTTCTAACTATAAGAAGATATGTTATGTATCGTATTGTACACTACACTAATACACCCCAATTTTACATTCACACCCACGCCCTACGATATTGTTAAAGATAATAGTACTTTTGTGTAGTGTGATGTAGAGGTAGGTACGAAAAGAGCGTTTAAAATATTCTCGTTAACAATATCATAGTGCGTAATAGAGCCTCTGAGTTCCTGTGGATACATAATTTGCTTACGTTTTCCATTACATAATTTACGAATTTGAATCGCTGAGCTAGAGACTAAAGTGTCTATTCGAATCAATGCTGAGCTAGAAAGATGGAAATTTAGGCATGAGGAGGTTTCGTATATTCTAATCATATTGAAACTGTTTAATATTACGATATTTACGGAAACTTTTTAAAAAGTTCGAATACGATTTTTTCCAATTTTTCGTTTTGGACATTTCCAATTGTAACAATGCAAAAAAAAATTGTATTAAGTTTCGCCATAACTCAAGAATACGTTGAGCTAGAGACATTTTTTAGAAGGTATCAAATGGGCAATTATTATATCTGATGCCTTCAGACACATTTTTTCTAAAACCCATCGTTAATCCTTCGTACCCTTACACAATTATCTTAAAATGCCCATTTTTCCAATTTCTTTTATATAGATGTCGCCTTTTTATACCCGTATGATGTTAATCAACCTAATTTTAATTATTTACTCGAAAGATAATCGAAATGTAGAAAAAATGAATATGACAACAATTATAGAGAATACAAAAATGAAGATTTCATTCATAGACTAAAAAGTTCCACGACATACCGGTTTGGCGCTGCAATCAATTTTATCTAATTTCTATGGTTTTAATCATTGACTCGAAAAATATTCGGTTTACGGAAAAAATGAATATGATAAAAATGATAGAGAATAAAAAAATGAAGATTTCATATATAGACCAAAAATGTCCACGACCACCCGTTATGGCGCTACAATCAATTATCTCAATATTTCTTTGTTGTACAGACAACAATAGATGCCGACCAATTTATAGATAATAAACAAGTACTCATACGGGTATATTATAATCGGCGTACTGGTTCTATAAAATAATACCGCTCAATACGTCAATAAATATTGATTATTGATATATGTACGTATTGGAAGTTTATCTAGGGAGGCGCTCTCAACTCTAAATAATTGAAAAATATATTTGCTTTTATGCACAATATAATAATAGATAATAAAAAAAATTGAGACGCTTCTCGTTTTTGTTCGATGAAGGTAAACTTTTCCAAGTAGGCAGGTATATCTATATCAGTGCATACTTATAACTAGCAGAGCAGTAGCCTAATCCCATGAACATTATTTTCCTGATTTAATCGAAATAATAAGAAACTATGTCATCCCCCTTCATTTTTCTATAGTTAGGTATCTTCGTGCACAAGAAAGTCCTCTTAAAAAAAAAAAAAAAAATTCTGAGAGTATATAGGTACTTCTTTATTGTTCGCTTCTTAATAAAGGTCCTTTTTGAACGCAAAAAAGGTAGATGATATGTAGTTCTTAGTGCTATTGAAATAATCTGCCATTATACTTTTCAGGTTGGGTAAATAGACCGGGCAGAACAATGAAAAATATACATTACATGAACATAATAGCATCAATAAAACCATATCAGCACCAACCAAAATTGACAATAGAATACGAAGCTATAGATAAGAAACAGCGGGCAATATAGGATGAGATAACCCCATCTCTGATGCCAAATAGAATTCATAACATCCTGCATGAAATTGAATGAGAATATGGAGTGGGGTTGGATATATAGCTATTACCCAGCCCCAGGTATACCTACAAGTATATACCCAACCCAGCTGCCTATCTCTAGCTACTTACAGTACTCTCTCTAGTACCTATACAATAAGCTCAAACACAGTGTTTTATGGGTTTTATATTCGGTTTGTTTTGCATCGGTTTTGAACGTTTATGGAGATGTTCAAAAAACATTTCCCCCATTTTTTTTCCACCTTTTTTTCCATTTGCTGTACAACAGGCAGCATTAAAAGTGAAATTAATCGGCGAACATCTGCCTGGTGAATTTATGAAGAATTTCGAAAATTTATGTGAAAAAATCTAATAAAAAAAAGGAGGAAATATCTTTGTTCACATGGTGCTTCTGCTAGTGCTAGATGCTGCTGTTGGTGCTGTTTTGTTATATATATGTATATGTATATGTATATGTATGTTGGTATGTATGGATATGCTTTATATGATGGCATACAATGTATACATACACTTCTTCATATATGTATGTAGGTACGTCTCTTAAATATATTTATATAAAATCTTGAAAATGTTATATAAAGTAAAATTTTTTTTTTTTTTATTTTTTAAAGAAACGAGTGCCTACGTTGTGCGCGACTGAATATGGCTGTCACTTAAAGTACCTCTCATGTTTACTGAATGAGGGTCGATATTATCACAAAGAAGCACTTTAACCGCATTTATCTCGAGACCTTCTTCGAGTGAATATTTCATTTTTCTCCACATTTTATGACTGCACATTGTTATATTTTGCTAGACTTCCAGGTCTTTGTTAGCTAAACTTTTCTCTATATATATACAGACGTAAACGTACGTTCATCGCGTACATACTAAATAGAGACTGCGAGAACTATTCCTAGTATGTATAGAGAGTAACTTTTTCTTGTTGCACAATTAGCTTATAGAACAAATTTTTTTTCCTTTTCATTTTTTTTTTCTTTTCTTTTCGATTTTTTTTTTTTTTTTTTTTTCATGAAAAACACTTTTGTTCGATTTTTGTTCTCAACATCCTCCATCGAAACTTGAAATCTAATATTAAACCCCATTATGCAACCGTTAATAAATGGTTAGAGAACAACATTGGATTTTTCCGGTGAATTTACCGTTTTCCTTGCATTGTTTTCGCCAAACATTCACTTATCAAAATGTCTGGAAAATGCTGAATAATCAAAGATTAGTTAAGCAAAAGTTTAAAAATACATATCGAACACAATCTGGAAAAAAAAAAGTTTGCTGCTCTTGTAGTAGGAGAGAAAATTCTGGTTAAGTAAACGAACCATGAATTTGAACAACAACTGTGCGATTTTGTTTTTAACTTTTCTTTTTTCTTTTTCTGAAAGTGAAAACTAAAATAAACAATAAATTTCCATATTTATTATAAATAAGGGTTTTCTAGTTTTTGTTTTGTGTAGAGCCTTTTTTTCCGGAAATAAATTATCAAAGAGTTGAAGAAGCATTTATAAAGTTTGACGTAGAGTTGCGTAAAGCCTAACAACGGTTACGAAAGAATATGCAGTCACTTCGTTTGGATATGACAACACCAATTTAAATTAAATATGAATGAATAATTTTAATAACTTTAATTCAATTTCCTTAAACTTACTTAAATAGAATTTTGTTAAATACACATTTTCACAAAAGACGTACCTACCTTCATTATTTCTGAAAGCTTTAAAGCCTTATTTGTTTAAAATATTTAATTTTAATTGCTTTGAAAGTAGCTCTATTCGGTTTGCTTAAGTAATTCCTCAGCTTTATTTACCTTTTTTTTATGGTTTTAAAGGATTTCGCAAAGTTGTGTGATTCAATTTTGATTTTTTCTACAAAACCATTAATTTTCATCTACCGACTATATGTATGTATATGTATGTATATACCCACCTATAGACGATGATATTATGACCTATAACAAATCAATAAGAAAGTGTCATAAAATCGATGTTATTTACCTTATTTTGTAGAGATTTCTTTGCCCCAAATAGTTAAGTTAAAGTTCAATCAACTTTTAGCTAAGAAAATTTCCTATTTTAGGACTTATGTAACTAATTTACCTTCTTTAATTATTTGGTTTCGTAGACGTGATTAGAATTATTAATGTTCCAACGCAATTTCTATAATATGTGACATTTGAAGTGTATGGCCACATTTCAATCAGTAGTGTCTTATTGGTTTTTAATAATTTAGTAATTTATATTACGGAACAAATTTCAAATGCGATTAGTTGGATTTCTCCAAGTTTTATGTCAATTTTTATATACACGAGCAGCCTGGTATTGTAAATGAGAGAATTAGCACCACCAACAAACACATTTTTTTTTTTTTTTGAAAACGTGTTTTTTCATTAACACGTTAATCGCCATGTCGGTCATATATGTCTGACACTAACAGTTTCTCCTTGCGCCATGCCAGACACCGGTGTCCGACACTCGATATTTTATTGAAAACCGAGTCAGTCATCTATGTCCGACGCTATGTACAAATTACCTTTACTTTTTGGAAACATGGCCTACTAGGAACAAAACATAAAAAAAAAAAATACCGTAGCGATTAACGTGTTAAATAACAAAAATAATAAGGGACCACCAATTAACCCTAATAGCACCACTTATACAAAATTACATTTAAATGACCTTTTTCTCAAAATTTTATGTGAAGAAAAAAAAAATTATAAATACAGAAAAACATTTTTTTTTTATTACGTAATAAGGGCTCAATATTTTTGATCCACCATTAACCCTTATACTACCTCTCATATAAAATTAGAATAAAATGTCCATTTTTTCAGAATGAAAGAAAAGATTTTAGTTCAAGAATAGCAAAAAAAACTTGTCGAGATAATTTAATGAAATTTTGGATTTATGGTTTTTGGCGTCTCGAGAACTGTGGTCTTGAAAATGGTCAAAATACCCTAGCCCTTCGATACCCTTCCACAGAATTTTGTTTTTGTATAGAACTTCTTTCGTCTAGTGTTTTTGACATTTTGAAAAAAATTAATAGGAAGTTTCGTAGTCATCCTTTTTGTATGAGCACTTATTTTTGAATAGGCCTGTTTACTTTTATTTGAATCAATTTTAAAAAGATAGTAAAATAATGCAAGCAAATTACGCGAACCTATTTACAAACTAATTAAACAATTTTCTAATCAATACCTACTATTATTATAGAAGCTTTTAGTTTATGGTATGCTTTACAACCGCATATCCTAACATCAAGCGTATATTGTGTACACATATAGACTTCTTATTCGACACAATATGATTACACATTATTGAAGTCGGAAATTTGGTTTAGTCTAACTTTCTAATATATATATATAGACATATACATATATATATATTTATATATACCAAATATGGTTAACAAGTTTGCAGTTAGCTTCATATAAAGTTTATACATAAAGGTATAAACGTCGACCGATATTGGATATCTCTTCTCTAATATACAGCTATGTATATACAATGTTGTATATATGTACTTATTGTATATATGTATGTACATACATACATTTATACTATATAAGAAGGCTCATTTCGAACACAAGTCTTATCTAGATTTTTCACAGGATTCTTTACGGCATTTATACTACATTACGTGCTTTCAGTTTTTATCCTGGTTGCCTTATCGTTTATGCGAGAAACGAACTCATCAGTGACCTATGAATTGATCAATACTATCTGAGTTCAATTTTATTTGTACACATATACATATCCACACACACACACAAACACACACAACCTTTTTCTTGACCATTGACTGTTTTGCTGTTAATACCTATATACACATATTATACACTCGTGTGTAATGTATGTTTATGTATATGAACAATAATGCCATATTATGTCCTATGCTTGTTTCCAATTAGATACAGTTCAATAGAATTTTTCATCATTTTTCAGCATTTCCATCACATACAGAAAAAAAAGGGTGGTATTTATGCGCGCCACGCGTCCTTCCACAAATATTCCGCAATATTTTTTTTATTTAGAACTTTTTTTTTCCTTTCTATATATACATATACATATATATATAGTAATATCCTATACGGGGTTCTCAATTCTTGGTTTTTTTTTGGAGATCAAAATAAATCATATTTTGGAAAAGCAAAAATAAAATGGGAAAGATAAGGAAAAATCTATTCAAATGGAAAACATACAATTCTAATACAACACATTATGCAAAGAAGCCGCCCATCCCCCCACTTGTATACCTAATACATTTTCGTTTTATTTTTCCCTTATAGCTAAGTAAATAAATTGGAAAATTTGTTTGCATTTTATTTAAAAGATTTTTTTTTTTCCTTGTGCTGCTTTTCTTTTTAATCTTGTGGACAAACGAAATTTGTATGCAGCCCATAATATTGGATTTAGAAGCACGGAATACATAAATAAGTTTATTTCTTGATCATATCACAAAAATATTATTTCTGTTGTGGAACTTAATCCAGTATTATAGTCCAGTAAAAAATTTTACTGCACATTGAGCGAATATATTTCATTCGTCGACCGGTTTCGTTCGGAAACTTTAAGCTATAAATCGATGATGCAATTAAGGACTACTATTTTGTTTTTTTTCAATCTAGTTCGATTGGTTTAAATTTTAATATTTTTTTTTTTTTGCAACATAAATGTGTCCACAGCTCGTCCACAATGTATCCGAAACAGAAACAATTCATATGAGTTTTTTTTGCTTTTTTAATATTTTAAATTTTTCTACAAGCTTAGCATATGTGACGCCCTCCAAACTTATGTACTGAAAGAGCTGAAAAAATACTTGGTACCAATATTTTGATGTCTGTTAGAAAATGCTTTCTATATGAGTTTAGGTATGTAACCAAAATACAAAAATTATTTTTTTTAAAAATAGCATGAATTCATAGTTTTTTACTGGCATATTCCACACTTTTCGTGTATATGGGCATTATACCTAAATATATTCATACGTGGTGGTGGCCTATTTGTAGAGCTGTGCCTATATGGATAGCACACAGAAATCCCAAAAAAAAAAAAAATAAAAAAAACAACCAAAACATCCGGGAGTGTATATAAATTTTGTCATATACCTCGAGCTATGCGTAAAGAAATTTGTTTATTTGAAATTCTGGCAAAACCTAAACCCTATCCCTTTCGTATATAAGTATGTATATATGTACAACCATCATCATACATTCATAGATATATATATGTACATATATGTAACATGTCTATGTTGGAAAGGTTTGGAATATTTATTGTTATTGAAGGAATGCGAAAGGTCAGACAATCAGTGGAAATTTTGCTTTATAGCTGTAGATGGAATGGTAATAAAACTGAAATTTGACATTGAACGTTTTTCGGTATAGTTAGACATAAAGACTTATTGATCTATTGATTAATTTTCAATTATACAAAATAAACATATTTATATAGTATCCTATTTTACTTGTAGACGCACATCAAATGGTATATCGAATTGGGGTAAAATTAAGAACTTTATTGATTCGAAATAAAGTTGGCAAATAAGCTTTTTGATATAGAAGTTAAAGTAGATATACACGAATAATATTATTTTTTAGGTGAAAAAATGATATGACTTTCTTTAAAGCTTATTAATTAATTATTATAAAAAGTTATTTTTTTTAGAAATTATAATTATAATTATTTGCTATATATGTAAGTATATGTAGGTACATTACTTATATGGCCCTGTAATGTTTCGCACATAAATTAACTAAAATCCAATATATTTTAATTTTTGGTTTTATGTCACTTTTGGTCAAAAATAAACGAAATAATGTCGACATTTTCGATATCTAATTCATTTTGAAGTCAAAATCCATGCTAGACAGTTAACCAATTCGAAAAGTTTTCACTTTCGTTACATAACTCAAAAAAGATCAATATCGAACGATTTATAAAGCTAATAATATAGAATGTGGCAATTCACCGATGGATATGTGATCTTGAACTTGTTCAATTAAATTCAATAAACAACCTCATTCTGGTAGACATATTACAATAAAGTTACAGGTATTTCGACTCATAAAAGATGGACATTCTAAAATATTAGCGACAATAGCCGGTACTACCAAAAGATTCAATCACTTCAACTATTATACGATCAGTGTTGGAAAACCGAAAACAAAAATAAATCAAGACGTTATTCATTTTATTTGAACAGAAGATGAGATTTTGGATTCTGATTGTAATGCAATTATTTTTCCGTTTCGTTATAGAATTTTTTAAATCGATCAAATTTTGATGTCACCATTTTATAAATAAATGAAACTTAGTTTTGTAGAAGAATTTTTGTTTTCTTAAATTGCTCATGTTCTGAGCTAGTTAGTTAGTTTTTAAAATTGCCATGTAAATTTCAAAAAATCATAAATTCTAGAGAGGGGCTTATTTTTGAGAGAAATGAAAAATCTTCTTGATAAAAATATAAATAAATTAAATTTCAATTGCATAGATAAATAAATTTTTATTTAATTTTTCAAAATTTCTTTGGCAATTTTTTAAACCCACATTGATCGATTTGAACATTTTTTCACCTTTCACAGTTATTCTGAAAAAAACATTATTAATGTAGAAACTAAAAAATCTACGAAATATATAATTTACTCCTATAAGTTACATTTTCTTGTTAAATAAAATTAATATTTTCCATATCGAGGGCTTATATTCAAAACTGTCTATCTGCAATTTTAACGAAAATGAGTTTTTGATGGCAAACTCTTTACTGACCACAACTACAT